>KZ067304.1:41968-55839 GCA_002091845.1 Anopheles cracens | reverse complement strand
AACTGGAAGGACTTCGAGTGGGGTGGGAAAAAACGGGGAGGTTGCCGGGTTTTGCGGTACCACTCTCTCACTCTCACACTCTGCTTGAACGGGTGGGGAGAAAAGAGAAAAGCAACAAGAACAAAAATAAGCAAGATAAACAACACTGTTTGGTACACTGTGACAAATCCCCACCGACACACACACACACACGCAGGCACGTTTAGTGCACAACAAATAGGAGCAAAAGTAGCGCCGGCTTCACACCGAAACCGAGACGAATCGGAGGAAGGAGAGATAGAGAGAGAGAGAGTTTTCCTGCGTGATGCAGAATTGTACGCAGCGCGCGGTTTTCCACGCTTTTCTTTCGGTGTGTTTGCGGGCAGGGAAACTCTCGCCCGGAATTGTGGAGCATTTCCACCGAAGCATCTCTTCTGAAGAGCACACACGCACACACCAAATCTCTATTGTACACGGTGCAGGGTTTTCACACACACACGACCGCGCGCGCGCGCGATCTCACCGCTGTGAGTTTTGGATAGATTACAATTCACTTGATCGTGTAGTTGGCCGGCGCCACCGCCACCATACACGGAGAACATATCTTTCGCGTGATTTGGCTTTGTTGTTGTTCTGTGAGCAAACACACACACACACTCATGCACCACCCACGTAACTTTATCTCGGTTTAGTTGCAACTTTTTATCTCGATTTCGCCTCCTCTACGTTGGGTTACGCTCAGCACCACTTCCGTCACGGTGGGATTTGGGAGCCTTCTGGGATGGTCACGAACAGATGTGAGATCCTTTTGATTCGCTCTAATCCTATTCCAGCATACTACGATGTGTACGGTGTAAAGTAAAGGGGGCACTTGTGACTTCTAAACGGATTTAGGAGTGAAAGATGCTGAAGAAGCAGATAAGAGTTGTACGTTGTACATACTGTGTACATTTGAGCATCAGGATTGAGCATTTAGGCCTCAAATGCTACTTAGACAAAACGTTTGTCGTTTGTTCGCGATTTGCCAGCCATCCTTAAATGAAGAAGTGTGTGAATTGCAAAAAAAATCAACTGCATATAAAAATGTTTTCAAAGTTACTGACTTCCCGTGTATACTGACTGTCAGGAATGTCCTAGCTGTTAATTTTCATTGCAAGGCAATAAAAACATTGAAAAAATGTTTGCTGTGCGTTATGTCGTGCAAATTGCATACTTTTAGGCTGATAGAGCAAAATTGTACCAAAAATTATTCAATGTTTACACTAACGCTTCCTTTACTTTTTACTAACGCATTATTTGTTAGATTACACAATGTATCCTAGTGGAATTGTTGTTCCATTAGTTGTCAACGACAGGGTTAAGAGGAATTATCCTGCCACTCTCTGGTAAACAATCGCATCGTAGCACCCCCCGCCAGAATATACACGGTATACTATCGGTTTTACTATCGTTTGAACTAGCATTTACTTCTTTTTTTTTGTCCACGACCTTTACACTCATGCGCTCGCTGTGCGCAGCCAGCCCCCGTTTCGCCCCACTAACTGCTCTACCTACTGCACACACTACTACGGGCGGTGTGAGATGTCACCACACGCACGAGGCGCCGCGGCGAGATGAGATATTCGGCGGGATATGAGAGCAGAGTGAGATACACGAACAGTAACAAAAAAAAACCTCCACACACATACACACACACACCGGGCTAACCCGGGCTAACACCGGGAAAATCGGGTCTGAAGCAGCTCGGTGCGGGCGAATTAAAAATGATGGTCCGCTGAACGGGGTGGGGGTGAGTTAAGGCAACTAAAGTTGACACAGGTTTCTTCGGTTCGAACTCGATTTAGTAGGCGCGCTGAGGAGATGCGTTTGTATTTATGCATGTGTATGTGTGTGTGTGTGCATTTGCCTGGGGATTCTTCGTACTAATTGCAGCTAAATTTCACAGCGCCACCGTTCGGTTGTTCTTCGTCGTTGCTAGCGGCAGCCGCCGGAACGGTTCTGATGACGAGAACACAGAGAGGCTGTGCGTACAAGGATGATAAGCTGGGCTGGAGGTTCGATTTCGATCTCACAGCTTCAGGCTGACACTGGCTCCGAAGGGTGCGTAGTATGCGTGTAATATAACGGCGTTCTTCTCGTTCTTCTGTTTCTTGTTTTGATCGTTTTTTGGCATCACTCTTGCACAAATCTCGTGAAAAAACGAACCACCCGTGAACAGACGCTCACACGTACGCAGGCTCACACACGCACATGCTCGCACCGTGTGTTTCTCTACGCAATACACAGCGTCTGACCCCCGGGACTACCAGACAGCGCGGAATCCTGTCAGAGGGTCACCAAACACCCCACTCGAGGGCTGCCTTTTTCGGGTGGAAAAAGACACAGCGGACACTTTTCGCGCACACATTCACGCACACACGGCAACGTCACGAACTAAAATTTTGCTTCGTTTTTCGGGGCCCTTGCAACAGCAGCAGCCGCAGCTCCAGCTAATATCAACACACACAATCCAGGGTTTCCCTTTTTTGGGTACGTTCTGCGTGCTGCCTCTTCGTGGTGGTTGGCCACCACCTCCCTCTCCCACCAGAACACACTTCTTTACACGCACGACTAGCAGCGAACCACACACAGGGGGTCACACAGTGGGGAAAAATCTGTACCTTTTAGGTCGCGCGTGGTACAACACCGAGGAGACGCAAACGAACGGAGCTGGCTGGCTGGCTGGCTGCTGAAATTTTATTTTTCTCCCCGTTTTTCTCGTCCCTCTCCCCGTCCGCCGACTCTCGTCGCTCGGTTGCTCTCTACAGTGACGGGAGGTAGGAGCAGGATCTAATTCCTCAATCCGCGAGGTTAAGGTGTGAATCGATTGGCTCTGATGCGGGGGAAACTCTATTGTTTCGTTCCTACCGAGCAAGTTGTGTTTTGCGCTATCTTTTCTAACACTTTTTGTAATTAAAATTTTGGTAGTACGAATACGCGAACAAATCGTCTTTAGGCCTACATCCTGCCGGACAGCTTACCGCTCGAGACGCTGCTCATCGACGATGCACCGAAAACGAGGGCCAAGAAGCGTGAGGCGAACCGGGGTGGACCGCGCGGCCGCGGCAGAGGTACGCGGGGTGGCCGAGGTGGTCCGCGGGGCGGTCGTGGTGGTGGCCGTGGACGTGGACGGCGCTAGACGCGCGAGACGGGAACGGCGCACCAAACACAAACCTCCCTCAACAACACTAGCCATAAGAGACAACTTCATTTACGTTAGGCGAGATGTGTAAGTCACGTCACGGTGGATTACTATGGAGCATACGGCTGCATAAAAAAGGAAATAAAAAGAAAGCCGTGTGGGTAAGATCCAGTACTCATTACCACGGATGGTAAAACACGGTACGCTCGATCGTGTTTGTTTCGTGCTATATTTCGTATCGGGCGGCGGTCACACCCCATTCACCAGCACGTACAGCCCGTACACGAGAAAGCAGATGAAGAACAGGCAGGCGGCCACCGCGAACGACTTCGAGTTCTCTTTGTGCAGTTTTTTCAGCTGTTCTTCGTTCGTCTCGAGCAGTTTGGCGATTTCCATCAGCTCTAGGGACATTTCGCGCCTACGTTCTTCCGGCAGGGTGGGATCGCTCAGCTTTCCTTCCATCCGCCGTACGCGCTCCCGTAACGATGCGATCGTGTCATTTGAAATTTCGATCTAAAAACCCCCAAGAAAAGTTGAATTATTTATGCAAACGAGGAATTCGGCATAGCGAATGGGGGCAACCTGTTTTTGCAATGGACAAGGTTCCATGCTGGGAATGGTGCGTTGAAAATACTGCACGGTTTTTGTTCGCGCACTGACGCGTTTGTTTAGGGGGAAGCTTTTGTTTGTGGTTGGGGAGGGAAACTGGCCGAGTCTCATCCACGAAAGCAGCTACAGTGGATGTGGATGAATGTGGGACATCTTGAGTTTGTCTTAATTATTGAAATTTCGCGTGTGTTGAATTTACGCCCCCATTTACCTTGATGGGAAAGTGGTTTAGATAGATCTTCCCTTCTCCCCTTGAAAACAATGCGAGAAAAACAATCACATTAAAACCAAATATTTATGTGTGACATGTTGAGTCCGAACCACTGTAAGTGTCAGTTTTGACAGCCGCTTGCCGAACGTCAAGCACGCGGGTGATAAAAAGCAAAATAAAGAAACGTGCGTGCGCGGTCCTCGTGAAATCGTAAACAAGTCGTACTAAAAGATAGTCGTTCCGGCCAGATCAACCCCGCCATGTCGCTGCACATTACCAGCACCACTGAGGGTCAGCTGCAGATACATTTGACCACCAAACAGCAACAGTACGTATCGTGCGCCTCGCCGGTCCAGGCGATCCACCGTGTCTTGTCTGTCGCTCATGCGGTGCGTTTCTTCATTGCAGGTATGCAGTACCGGACGTTCCATACTCGATCCGCGCCAATGTCGGCTGCACCGAGCTGAACGTGCTGCTCGCCACACTGCTGAAGGATTCTGGCAAAGCGAACGTCGAACGGGTGAAATTCGATTTCCTGCTAAATGGCGAGTTTATCCGGAGTTCGCTGTCGCAGCACCTGAAGGATCGTGACATTTCCTTCGAGGACACGCTCAACATCGAGTATGTGGAACGCTACCCGGCACCGCAACCGCAGGACTGTCTGCTTCACGACGACTGGGTGTCGGCGGTGCAGGCAAAGGACGGCTGGATCCTGACCGGGACGTACGACAACACGGTCAACCTGTGGAACACGAAGGGCAAACACAAGCTCACCATTCCCGGGCACGTCGCGCCGGTCAAGGGCGTGGCGTGGATTTCGCTTAATGCACAGACGGGCGTGTTTGCTAGCGCCAGCCACGACCAGACCGTGATGCTTTGGGAGTGGAACGTGGCCGCCAATTCGGTGGAGTGTGTACACGTGTGTAAGGGGCACGAGCGTGGCGTCGGCTGCATCGCGGTCAATCCGTCGAAAACGCAGATGGCATCGGGCAGCATGGACACGATGCTGAAGATTTGGTCCACCGAGCTGCACGGCACCGACGGCAAGGGTGAACAACCGTCGGCCACCAAGAAGGCGAAGCTGGAGCAGGGCAATGTGCGCACACCGGTCGTCACACTGGCCGGGCACCGTGAGTTCGTATCAGGTGTGCAGTGGATCGACGACACGACCGTTGCGACCTGTTCCTGGGATCACACGATCAAGCTGTGGGATCTGACACTGGGAGGTATCAAGTCCGAGTTTACCGGCAACAAGTCCTTCTTCGACCTGAGCTACTCACCGTTGAACGGAATGATCATTACCGCGTCGCCCGATAAAAACCTTCGCCTGTACGATCTGCGCACGAAGCGTAAGTTGTGTGTGATTGGTTCCGTGACGGATGGAACGGTAACGATATTTGATCCTTTCGTCCCGTTTCAGAGGGTAACACTGTGAAGAACACGTATCTTGGACACACGCAGTGGGTGCAGTCGTGCCGCTGGTCGACGACCAACGAGTATCTGTTTGTGTCCGGTGCGTACGACAACCGCGTCAAGATGTGGGACTATCGTTCACCGCGCGCGCCCATCTTCGAGCTCATCGGCCACGAGGACAAGGTGCTGGCCTGCGATTGGTCCAACCCGAAGTACATCCTGTCGGGTGGTTCCGACAATGCCGTGCGGGTTTTCAAGTCCAAAATAGCGGTCAATAGCGAGACGGACGATTGATGAATTCCGAGCGATAAATTTAAGGATGCTAAACATACTGTTTAATTGCCGGCGATGGTGCCGAACGTAATGGCGGCATTCGGGCAGGCTTACCTTTAAATAACAGGAAGAAAAGTAGAGCATGAGAATGGCGCAAAATAAAGTGAAGGACATTCAATTAAAATTCGGAACTTTCTTTTTGAACTGTTCAAACTGTGCGCGCCTCGTTACACGATCGTTACAAGCGTTACGCCCTGAATCATTTGTAACCGCCTCCAATGCTGTCAGGCACTGACAGTTTGAATAAAAAATAATGAAATGTCATTGCAAAAATCTAGTGTCATCATCGCAAAGAAGAAGAAGACGAAGAAGCAAACAAGTGAGTATTCCCTCGGTTCCGCTGTGTTGAAAGTTATTTATTATTTGCCAGTAAATTTACGTTTTCCACAGCTCAAAATGCGTGATATTGCCTCCATGGACGTCGATCCTCCGCGGGGGGAAGGATTCCGCTCGTACTACGTACAGAAAATCGAAGAACTGCAGCTGATCGTGGCGGAGAAGAACCAAAACCTGCGGCGCCTGCAGGCCCAGCGGAATGAGCTGAACGCGAAGGTTAGGATGCTGCGCGAGGAGCTACAGCTGCTGCAGGAACAGGGCAGCTACGTCGGGGAGGTGGTCAAGCCGATGGACAAGAAGAAGGTGCTGGTGAAGGTCCACCCGGAGGGCAAGTTCGTGGTCGATATCGACAAAAACATCGACATCAACGACGTGACACCGAACTGCCGGGTGGCACTGCGCAACGAAAGCTACACCCTGCACAAGATCCTGCCGAACAAGGTGGACCCGCTGGTGTCGCTGATGATGGTGGAGAAGGTACCGGACTCGACGTACGAGATGGTCGGCGGGTTGGACAAGCAGATCAAAGAAATCAAGGAGGTGATCGAGCTGCCGGTCAAGCATCCGGAACTGTTCGATGCGCTCGGTATCGCGCAGCCAAAGGGTGTGCTGCTCTACGGGCCGCCCGGTACCGGTAAGACACTGTTGGCCCGTGCCGTTGCCCACCACACCGAGTGCACGTTCATTCGCGTTTCCGGCTCGGAGCTGGTGCAGAAGTTCATCGGTGAGGGTTCGAGGATGGTGCGCGAGCTGTTCGTGATGGCACGCGAACACGCGCCTTCCATCATCTTCATGGACGAAATCGACTCGATCGGATCGTCCCGTATCGAGTCGGGCAGTGGCGGTGATTCAGAGGTGCAGCGTACGATGCTGGAGCTGCTGAATCAGCTGGACGGTTTCGAGGCGACCAAGAACATCAAAGTCATCATGGCGACGAACCGTATCGACATCCTGGATCCGGCTCTGCTGCGTCCCGGACGCATTGATCGCAAGATCGAGTTCCCGCCACCAAACGAGGAAGCCCGTCTGGACATTCTGAAGATCCACTCGCGCAAGATGAATCTGACCCGTGGGATCAACCTGCGTAAAATCGCGGAACTGATGCCTGGCGCGTCGGGTGCGGAGGTGAAGGGTGTGTGCACAGAGGCGGGCATGTATGCGCTGCGCGAGCGCCGTGTGCACGTTACGCAGGAAGACTTCGAGATGGCCGTCGCGAAGGTGATGCAGAAGGACTCGGAGAAAAATATGTCGATTAAGAAGCTATGGAAGTAATCTACTCCATCCGCAGCGTGTGTTTAGGCTTTAAGAATGTATGGGGGCAGTTAGATTGGAACGCCTGAAATAAAATTAAAACATCTCCATGGATTAACAACATACGTTGGGTTGCTTGTATTTTGGAAAGGAAAAAAAGAATTTAGGGAAAAAATCTCAACAGTTCGCTTTGTTTTGGGCAGGGTATGATGCAGCACTTTCCCTCGACAACTTGTGAATTTGCTAGCTGCAGGGATGTGTTTACAGTGTGTTCCCAGATTGTTGATAAAATAACTTGGTGTTTGTCGAAAAAAGCTGTAATTGATAGAATATCCCCAAATATTGTTATAAATAAGATACATTAGTAAAAAGTGTCATAATTTTACATAAATAATACTAAAAAACAATAAATCGGATCTTGTCTATTGCAAGTGAATCTCTTTTGCGGCATTTACCCAACCAGCAGACGGTCACCAAAAACGGTGGATTTTTTGGTGAAAAATCACCGGATTTGGTGACATGTCACCGGAATTTTGGTAGCAAAAACAGGTTGTTCGACGGTCGAATGGAAGTATTTATACCACCAAAAAAAGCTTCTGAAAACAAAAAGCTAAAAAAGCACACCTCCCCCTCCCCAACGCCACACATCACATTCGCCACACAATCCGTGTTCTAGCGATGGCTAAGAACCTGACTCTGTGCGTGAGTGTGTGCATGTGTTTCTGTGCTGGGGTAGCATGGAAGGTGGCCTTTCATTCTTCGGTGTTGCTGTCCAGGTATCTATAAGTAGAGTAGAAATTAGATTCTATCATCTGCTGGTTACAATCATGTTTTCATTTTAGAGCGGTGGTGTTGAGTGCGAGGCTTGGTGGATCAGCTGGCGTGCACGATGGCGGTGGAATTGAACGCAGTGGCGATATCGTGGATTTTCCGGGAGGACTTTCAGTTAAAAAAAGTAAACAAAAACCGCGCTTGCAGTTCAGGTGCGCTGCTCATAAAGTGAGGTGACGTGATATGAGAGCATGCAATGTGAAACACTTTTCATTCGTGTAAAATGCATGAACTGTTCACATTTAATACCGGAGAAGCATGTCCGTGTAAAGTGCCTCCCAACGCATTCCATTGTGTAGAATCGCATACATCGATATTCTAGAATAGAATCCCTACTTCAAGAGGAAGTATCTGAGTGTAGTATACTGTGCGAAATTTGCATGCGCACAGGATTCGCAAATATGCGTAAAGGATGTCTGTGCGTACAGGATCATCCGACAAAAGATACATTTGACTATGTGATCGATTAGGTCGGTTGATTATATGCTTTACGTCAATATCACATAGTGGAAGGACAATGTTTATTTGGCAAAATAATGTAGTGGAAACGTTGCTTAAGTTAATAAAAAATACTCCGAGCAAGAGCTCAACAATATTTGCTCATTGTTTTCATTTTGTCTTCACATGCTTGAGTGAGAAAGTTGTTATGCGTGCTGGCAAAAAAGAGTGAGAAACAATGTTGATGCATGATCCAGAAGAAAGCAAACACGAAACCAAGAAGAAGAAACTAACGTGGACCCCTAGTACGCACACTATCATACGTGCGGCAGGCTACCTACACGACAGCACACCAACACTTATGCATTTCAGTGTATCGTACACGCTGGCGGTAATGTTTTGGTGGCAAATCTGGTGACTCGTCACTACCTCTGCTCGTAGGGTACTGTACCGCCGCTGTCAAACGGTTGTCAAGTCCCTCCGCGTGAAGAAAAAGAAGCCGACGCTGCTGAGAAGAAAAAAAAAACCTTCCGGACAAAACAGTGCAAATTCGACGACGCCGAGTCAGTAGAATTAATTTATCTATACTATATTCTTAAGTGATTGCATTTTACACACTTTCAACGGCATACTCCGCCGCAATCGGTTCAACGTACGTCTTATCGGTGCAATAACAAAAGTGCAAATTGACGAACCTTCCCACGGTCGACATTAAGATGGCTTCTCAGGCGGTAAACAAAACCGGCTCCGGATGGCCGCGACGGAGCAGCCACGGCACGGGTTTATCGGAGATGAACAAACTGCAGACAAACCAATCGATGACACTCAACAGGACAATTAATCTGTAAGTGATTTGTTCGTTTCCTATTTGATAACGGTAGATGTATCACTTTCGCGAGGGTCTTCCGGTTCCGTTTTCCCGTTCCAAAATGGCTGTCCCTGTCTGAACTGATCCTTTGTATTATCCACCCTCCGCAGTTACCCACTGACTAACTACACGTTCGGGACGAAGGAACCCCTGTTCGAGAAGGACCCTTCGGTGCCGGCCCGCTTCCAGCGGATGCGTGACGAGTTCGACAAAATAGGCATGCGACGATCGGTGGAGGGTGTTCTGCTGGTGAGTCCCTCCTGCCGGGAGTGTACATTCGCGCGGTGGCGTTAACAAAACGGTTCGATAAACATCCATTCAGGTTCACGAACACGGTCTACCGCACGTTCTGCTGCTTCAGCTGGGTACAACTTTCTTTAAGCTGCCCGGTGGTGAGCTCAGTGCCGGGGAGGATGAGGTGGAAGGGCTGAAACGACTTCTGACCGAGGTAAGTTTACCGGAGCCGCAGGGTATGTGGGGGTCAACTGAAAGAACACTACTAAAATGTAAGTGAAGCTGCAACTACGATGTGTACCAGCGGTCGCATATTCTGTAAAGGCAGAAACGAATGCCTACTTGATGTAAAACGACACACTAAGGAAAGTAACCGATACCGTTTAGGTGACAAGATTATGTGTTCGTGTTTGAACAATTCATAAAAAGTGGTTAACTAACGGTACGAACGATACATTTACATTTCATCGCAGAAACGAGACTGTGTGAAACTGAAAATCACCATGTAAATTTATATTTAGTATGCTCACATCAGTAATGAAATATGCAATCAAACCGGTCAGTGTAAGTGTTAAACTGCAAATGGCGAAGGTCCCGGAATGAAAAAGAATACTTAGTATACAAAACGCACACACCAGCGCCGCGGAGGGGTATTATGCAGATAAAATTGTTTTGTAACTGGCACAAATACCCTTCACCGTAAGCTTTCGAAAGAACGAACAAAAATATCAAAACTGCACAGCATCCATGCAAACTACTGCTCCCTCAAACTGTTATTATCTGTTGTTGTTTGAAACCTCCACAAAAACCCACTCCCCTCCTCTAGACTCTAGGCCGACAGGACGGTGTGAAGCAGGACTGGATCGTCGAGGACACGATTGGCAACTGGTGGCGCCCAAATTTCGAACCACCGCAGTATCCGTACATCCCGCCGCACATCACCAAGCCGAAGGAACACAAGCGTCTGTTTTTGGTGCAGCTGCACGAGAAGGGTAATGTTGTGATAAACGAAAACCGTAAGCCCATTTGCACCGATCCGTCGGATGGTTCGGGCATTGGACCAGTAGACCTTAGTGTGATAGTTAGTGAAGCAAACGTTTGTTGAAGTACGGTAAACTCAAGTTACTAGCAAAATGAATCTGAAATCAACAGAACAAACTTTTGGAAGAGATTTGCACCGACAGGACAACATCGATATAATGTGCTAGAGACAGGCAACAGGACGCGTTTTATCAATCATTGCCAAATGCCAAATGTTTTTGTACCTGTAATTTCAACCTGTAAATTGATAAAGCTGTCTTTAAGAAGCGTAACGAGTTTACACGTTCCCAGTTGAATGTATTTTAGCAGAAAAAACCTTCCTGTACGCGAGTGACTCTCAAGCGACGATATGGTCGTAAATTCGAAATCCATTAGTCGCTTTGTTATTTCGAGACTTTTCGACCCGAGCACAATTGTAAGGGTTTGTGTGCTAGAAATTTGCTGCCTCTTAAAAAAATGTTTACAGTTCTTACCTCGTGAACGCATCTACTACCCGTGGTAGATTTTTGTAGCTAAAATTCAAATAATTCAACACAATACTAACTCTTATTCCTAATTTATAATTAAAAATGTAATTCTCTATAGTTTTTTGTGCACCAACACTTTAGCTATGTTAGATTGTCAAACAGTTGGTGCCTAGAAATGTCGAAAAAAAACTTTTTTGGAGAACGAAATAGGTCCTTTGGACGATTCATTGATTGCGTATCAATATAACCCTTGGGGTGGTAATAATTATATGTATATAAACATCATTAAAGTATACAAAAGCAATTCTTTGCAATCAGTTGTAGAAAGTCTGTAGCCAATCCAAACGATTGAAAGTCACCGTCGGTACAGGAAGGTTTGGAGTACGAATGTCGGAAGTTATTTTAACACACAATTGTAACTCTTTATTGTACTATTATTGTTATCATTATGATGCGCTTATGCCGTAGTAAGGCTTGCGACTGATTAAGGTGTTAAAAACACTTATGCCCAATTTTACGTACCTAGCATCTAACGACGAATGTTCAGAAGCTATATGTTATTGTATAATAAAAATAGAACATTTTGTAAGAAACACTATGTATATGCCGAGAGGATAGGGACTGTGAGCTGAGCTGTATTTCCGAGTCGAAAATTCCGACTCATTCGTTGTAAACCGCACGAGCACACGACACCGTATGTTAACGCCATTATTTTGCTTCCCTTTTCTCGTCCCTGGCCGCACAGCTCTGTTTGCCGTACCGAAGAACTACAAGCTAGTAGCGGCCCCGCTGTTCGAGCTGTACGACAACTCGCAGGGCTACGGACCGATCATATCGTCGCTGCCGCAAGCGCTTTGCCGGTAAGACCAATCGAATCCCGGTCCGGGGTCTCGCCAGGTTTCTAACTAACACGACTCGTTCTTTCGTCCCGCACAGGTTTAACTTCATCTACATGTAAGGACCCCGGAAACCGACGCGCATGCCCGTGTGACGGAGGGGTCTGCTCTTCATCTCCTCGCTCCGGTTGCTGATCCACGGCGGCCTGGCAACCGGATAGCCAGAACAGCCAGCTATAGTAGCCCAGGCACGGGAAAAGAAGCCGATAAGACATCAACGTGAGACCGTTTTCGATGATCGTGCTGATGATGGACATGATATGCGTGGCAGTGTGGAAGCAGATCCAGCGGAGCGATCTAATTTAGAGAACTAATTATTTTATAGCGCGCACTGTACAAGACAGATGATTTTTTCTTCTCTGTGTTCTTCACATACCTTCTCTATATCTAAGTTTATCACCAGAATAAGTGTCGACAAATAAATACTTACGTCCCAACGTTGGTCAGGTAAAGCAGGGCGTGTGTCAGAAATCGAACATTTCCCCACGGGACGGTATCATTTTCGGGGGGGAATAGCACGCCTGCACCTCCTGCTCGGTGTACCCACAGAAGGAGCAATCGTAACCACCGGTCAGCAACTGCGGATCGATCGATCGCCGATAGTCACTCGACCAGCCGGCTCCCGAACAGAGACAACACAGTAACGGGCCGGGGTGCGCGTCGACCGGCGGGTGGAAGTGGTCCTCCCGGTCCTCACCACATTCCGCCTCCAGCAGCAGTCCTGCCCGCAGCTGTCGATCCAACCGCAACTTCGTCCGCAGCAGATTGGCCGTGTTTTGGCTCAGACGGTTGGCGAGCGTACCCACCAAGCGGTCGTACGAGAAGCCACTCCCGGTGCGCAGCACCTCCAGCAGCACCCGGATGTAGTTCTGCGCCAGCCGGAGCGTATCGATCTTCGAAAGCTTCTGCGGTGGCGTCGGTTGCGGTGTTCCGGCTGGCTCGCTGCGCAACTGCCCATCGTACGGGCGGGCCGTGGCGGTTGTAACGCACGCCGGAAGCGGAACACAGGCCCGCAGTCGATCGAGCGCATCGTTCAGACCGTGCATACGGTTCCGTTCGCGTAGATTCGCCTTCTTGCGCTTGACCAGCGAGAGCATTCCACCGCCGGGTGGTTGCTTGCGTCGTCTACGTACCGCTTTGTCGAGCCGATTCGGGGCCATTTTGTTCTTTCGCGATGGTGGCAGGCACTGAGGCAAATTGCAAAGCCAACAAGCGTAATATATGGCAGCCCCTTGAAGGGCCCATTTTCCGGCTAATCTAATTTTCCACCCTATCTCTGATAACGTTTTGTCGGTGGTTGAGGCAATCGGAATCGGCGGTATCGGAAAAGTTGCGCTACGGAGTGGAGTGGTGGGTGCGTTATCGGTTTGACCAATATTATTGGAAGAGGTGATAATTAGTAGAGCGGCAGTACGATGCAGTGTTGCGATAGGTAATTTGCTCTGTTTAATCGGGAGCGTTTGCGTACATGAACTGAGCATTATATTTCTTTATATGTTTATCTACTGAGCTTTACTCAAAGTTGATGTGATACGTGTTCAACAACATCCAGTTGTGAAGGATGATCGATAAATGCCTTTAATTAGCAAATTGATCTTACTACCCTGTAATCTGGTCCTCGAATATGTATGTTATGTAAAATTTGCTCAAGGGAAGATGATCAGAACGTATAGTTTAGTGGCATAAAATCTCTATTGAAGCCCATCCACATCCCAACATACGACTAACTCCACAAGGATCCGATGGGATAACCTCAGTAGAATGATACCGGAACTCCCGATAT
>KZ067304.1:20681-38902 GCA_002091845.1 Anopheles cracens | reverse complement strand
GGTGATAGGTGGAATTGTTTGTATCAATCAAATAGTTTGACAGTAGGTTGTGCTCCAGCGTAGTAGTAGCAGTAGGCAGGATCCTCGCCAGGGCTATTCGACCCGACAGATATTTGTGCAGCGCGCGCGGCGGCAGCGGCTCGGGAACTTTCTACGCGGCGGCCAAGGGTTTCAGTTTTCGTGTGCCACCGGCTTCGGATTGTCCGCGGGAGGGATCTTTGCGGGTTTCTCGTTCGGTGTGGACAACGCCCACCATGTCCATAGTTAACATCTACTTCCACGACGAGAACATCTACAACGTGGAGAAGAAACCGCCGGAGAAACCACCGAAACCTCCGCTCTATCACTCGCGCTTCGAGCACCAGGTCCGGCAGGAGACGAAATCCTGCAAGGACGCTCACCGCACGATGGGCTTCTCGAAGATACCGCTGCCGGGGCCGGGCGAGTTCCTGAAGAAGAACTGCGGCCCACGCTACCGGGCCACCAAGTCGGCGCCGGTGCGACTCTGCACCGCGCACAAGCCACCGGTCCCGAAACCGCACGAACCGGCCGCGTGTCAGGTGCTGAAGGTGGTCGACTTCAAGAAGGAGAACATCAAAAAGGTCGTGGCCACCAGCCCGAAGAAGGCCCGGCCACGGTACGCCGACACGCGCAAGGGCGACTTCCACGATCTGGAGCGGTCGGGCCTGATGCCGATCTACATGTGCCGGCCCAAGTTTGGCAAGGTGCCGCAGTACCTCACGCGCCGGAAGAAGGACCTGAGCGCACAGAAGGAGCGTCTGATTGAGGACTGTTCGCAGCAGAAACCGCGCTGCTCGTACATTTCCCAGGAGGAGCGGGTAGACCTGTTGAAGGTAGTTTCTTTTTTTTGTACTGTGTTCTGGTAAGAATGATGCATTTCTTTCACAAAACAAATCTCTAATCTCGCCGCCAGGGTTTGAAGCAAAATTGGGAGAAGCTGCAGCAGGAGTATCAGAGCTTGCCGCTGCTCACGGACACCGTGCCGAAGATGATACGCAAGGCAAAGCTGGAAAATAATCTGAAGCAGCTTGAGAAGGACATCCTAACGATCGAAAACAACCCGTACATCTACATCTATGACGAGGAGCAAAAGGACTCGTAATGAGGAAGCGTAGCGGAACTGAAATCACGTGTAGCGTTAGAAGTGTTCCCCGATCTCTCTTCGAAATCTGCTGGGAATAACCTTCGCTTTACATTTTATTTTTTTTATAGAATATCTAATTCTATATCTTGCTTTTCCCTCACTTGATGCACTCAACTAGCTGACATTCTGGCACGGTTTGTGATGCGAACGATGCAATTAGCGGTGCAAAAATAAAATTGTGTGTGATTTTATAGAAAAGGCTTCTGGTGTTGAATAGCACTTCTTGTAAAGAGTTTATGCTTGTGGCTGGATTCTCGTTATTTCTGCTAGAACATTCGTTCTCCACTGTTTGATTGGTTGATCAATAGTTCTTAGTTTATCAATTGTCTTTACTTACCCTTAGCTTGAATGGAGGACAGCAGCAAGTTACTAAGCATTCCGTTGGGCACTGAGAAGTCATGAACATTTATTGGAGTTGTTCCCATTCGCATTGCGATACGGACAGGAGGCGCGCCCTTTCCAAGCTAACCGTTGCTTATTCCTCTGAACGGTGCATCACAAATGCAGCATTGGCGATAATCGAACACCGTCGTATCCTGCTCGAATATCGTCCCCAGCATGACCGGGCCGATCGTGTACCGCTGGCACATCTCGCACGTAATCTCTTCGCACTCGAGCGTGATCGATATCTTGGTCAGCACGCACCGAAACACCTGATGGCCGTCCGGACAGGCGAGACTGGACTGGTCGATCGGGGCGTCACAGAACGAGCACACCTCGTGCATAATGTCCGGCGTGTCGATACGGTCGGCGCTGGCGAGCACCGCCGTCAACTTCGGCTTCAGATCCACCTCCAGGTACTCGTAGTCGCCCGGGAACGTCTGGACGGTGATGGTGCGTATGAAGTTTCGCAGACACCGCAGCGCGCCTTGCTGCAGCGTGTTCAGCACCGTCCGGTAGGTGTACTTATCGATCAGCCAGCAGACGACGCGGCATGCGTGTATCACCTCAATCAGACTGCAGACGAACTGATGTTGGACGTGCAGCGTCTCGGAGAGGGTTTTGGTGCGCTTCGTATAGTAGCTGATCTTCGCACTCAGCTGTATCAGCTGCAGCTTCAGCTGGTAGATGGACTCTTCGTCCAGCGTCAGCACCAACATCACCGTCTCGAGCGGTTTCAGCGAGTCGGCAGCCTTGTTGCCATGGAAACGGACCACCTCGGCCGCATCGTGAAAGTCGACCAGTTTGAGCGTTTTGTTGAGGAGTAGCGTCTTCAGCGCATCCTGCTGATTGAAGCGACAGAAGAATATGCACGTCGGCGATCGCAACGCCAGATGGTCGAATCGTCGTGACGGATACCCGAGAAAGAACCAGCAGGACCGGGTGCGGGACGCTGCCACCCCGTAAAGTGCGTACGAACTGACGTTCAGATCGCTCTGCACCTTCTGCTGCCGAATCTGTAGCCCGGTTGGGGAGGAGCGTGTCGTTTCGACCGTAATGTGAGCGATTGTGCCCGGTAGCGTGGTGATGATGTAGTTACGCGGACGGATCGGCTGCAACCCGGTGATCATGAAGTCTTGGGTATCGAGCGTAACGCTACCGAGCAGCGTGCCCTGGAAGTTGATCTCGATCGCAAGTAGAAAGGTCGCCTTCACCACCAGTATCAGCAGCTGGTCATTGGCAACCTCACATTCGATCGCGGAGATGGCGATGTCCTGGTCGAGGTAGGTAGCGATGTACTGCGCGACGAAGGCACCTTGCGGCAGTACGCCCGCCGTCCCGAACCGGTACACCGCCAAACGGCCGCTTTCCAGTCCGACCAGGATGAAATGATGCTGGCCCGGGATGGAGACGTACCGGATGACGCGCGGCGCTTCCTCCTCCTGGTGCACGTGCACGATCTTCGTCCCGTTCGCGCCCAGATGGCAGAGCACGATCTTGCCCGACCTGGTGCCGAAAACGAACCGCACCGGACGCTGGTATATGACGCTCTCCCACGAGAAGCACGTGATCGTCACCTCGTCCGCCATGATCTGCAGCTCCTCGGCCGACTCAATCGGGTGGTTATCGTAGATGTGACCCTGCCAGGTGTCCGACACGTCCACGTAAGGGTTCCAGCTTGTTTTAAACTGCTCCTCCAGCCGGTAGATCGTAAGCTGGCCCATGTTGTTCAGGTTCGCAATCAGCAGGTCCCGCGGGTTGTCCTCGAACACACCGCTCGGTGACAGCCACGACTTCACGTTGCAGAGGTACACCTTGGCGATGTTGGGAAAGAGCGTTTGATCGAGCATGATCTGTTTGCGCTGCTCCATGCTGCTGGCATTGTAGAGCGTGACTTCGTTCGCGAACAGTGCAGCGGTAGGCCGGCCCGTGGAGCATTTGATGCGCGACAGTTCGTAGCAGACGGTGTTGTCCTCGACGATGTGACGATATTTTAGGCGCAGCACCAGTGTGTGGTCCTTGGAGCAGGCGATCACCACTTCACCGACGCAGTGGATGCTGAATGGTTGGATGATTTCTTCCGGTTGCTGAAATGTGGTCAGTTCTTGCATCTCCATCGTGCTTGTGTAGGCGGGCGGGCCAAAGCGTCCTGAAATATTTCAATCAGTGATTATTTCATTATATTGAAGACGGGAATCGTCGTGTGGTCAAGAATAAAAAGAAATACCCTTTTCAAATCAGGGTTTTTCCGTTACATGTGTTATAATGTTTGGCAACATGAACTAAAATGCAGTTAACAATTTTCTTATTTTTATCCGTTCAGGCCGGTTTGTTGACAAGTTCTGTCAAAGCATGCTTCGCCGTTTGACGACAGTTTATATCGCATAGACAACAAAACAACAATCGGCGCAAGGGCTTCCCTTCTTGTCGGACGTATTTACACACTCGTTTGGGTAATTTAAAACGCGAAATATTCGCCACTAGTATTGTTAAGTGCTCGTGATTTGTGCAAGTGACGAAAACATCACCAAATCCCAATCATGAGCGGTAAAAAGGGGCTAGATTTGTTGCGCACCATCGCCACTGTTATGACCAAAACGAACGGCTACGATCGATGCCTTCAGCAGGTATGTTCACACATATTTACCTTTGATTCTACTGGAACGATTGCAATAAAGCTTCGCCCGTTCTATTTAGTGCCCATTGTACGTAAATAACACCAGGAAGCAGTTTTTCTCCACTTTCGGGGGCCGCTGTTATGTAAACAGAATGTTTGTTATGCTGTAGGAAATTGTAAACACATCGGGCTTGATAGCTGTCAATTGGTTGGCGGGAAAGTCATTGGGCAGTGTCTGAAATGTTGCGAGCGCTACGAATTGGATTATCTTTTTTCAGAAAATGCAATTTCAAATTGACAGTTGAATGTCCTGCTTAAATTTATTCCTGTTGAATAGTAGCATTATTTAGAGGGAAGAGTTATTTCAAACGTCAATTTTCTACCCTTTTAACACTGTTCATTACTCTTCCCAGCTCGTGATGGTGAGTGGAGGCGATGGCAAATGCATGGCCGAGTTCAAGGTGCAGGAGGAACACCTGAACCGAGCCGGTGGATTGCACGGAGGCTTCACCGCAACGATCGTGGACGTCGTCACCACATACGCGCTGATGACGAAGGAGAACGCAGTGCCCGGTGTCTCGGTGGACATACACGTAAGCTATCTGAAGGGTGCGCGGCAGGGCGACGATGTCATTATCGACGCCAGCACGGTCCGGGCGGGACGAAACTTGGCGTTCCTGGAGTGCGAACTGCGCCATAAGAAGGACAATTCGGTCATCGCCAAAGCGTCGCACACTAAATACGTAGGAAGCAATTAGAACCGCTGGCCAAGCCAAAGAAGAAGGAATTCATGGGTAGAATGGGGTAGAATGGGTGATATGTTTAGGGTGTTTTTTTTACGTTCGTGTGTGACAAAGCGTATGCTTTTACATGGTAGTAGGAAATAAACAAAACCGTATCAATTAAACGCACCAAACACGTTCTCCAGTGCGATTTGTTTCGTTTGGAAAAGAAGAAATAGCTAGTAAAGTTCGATTTATTTTTCTTCAATTTTCTGTTTCTTTTTTTCAATGTATGTGGTTGTTGCTATAATTGGTTTGATTTTCGTTCCACACGCCGTCTCGCCTCAATGTATGCCTATCAGGGGAAGAATGGGAGAACTTTTTCGGTTTACTCCTTCGGTTTCGAATAAAATTTAGTCTAACGCCTGCCTAATTTGCCCGCCCCATCCAGCCGCCAGTCTTTCCATTAAATCGGATCCGGGTTGTTTATTGATTTGCTGTCCATCCAACAAACCGTGAGGCTAGCACTCGTTGAGTACTAGTACCCCACGAATGCGCTCTTCTTTCCTTCGATTGATTCGGCGCACTTGTTCGCACTGTTGTCTTCGATCCGTTTTACTAGGATATCGCTTCGCTCTAGTCAAGGTGAAAGTGAACGTTTTAAAAAAGTATTTACAGTTAATAGTAGTGCTAGTAGTAGTAGTCGTCGTCGTCGTCGTCATCTGCCTGTAAGAAAGCATCTCTAGTTGGGCTTTGAAGAGATGTGACGATATCCTGCCATACCGGGGGAAGGCTATTCGCAACGCGCCCACGTTTGGCACCGCTCAGATGAGGCTCGGTAGCAGTGGACAGAGAACTCCACGCATCTCGATACTGACCATGTCCTGATAGGGTTTAGTCTCTTGAAAAACTGACCTTTGACAAAACGGGATTACATTGTGTTCTTTTGCCGTCTCTGACTCTTTCCTCTTTTGACTGGCATAGTCAATCATGTTTAGAGTAATAATCGCCAAACGTAGAAATGGTAGTACTCAAACATGCTGCAAATGGCGTCAAATCGCGCTAAAACTAGTTTGCAAACGTCGGTAAATTGTAGACTATTCTTGTTTACTTTTTGTTACTATACGCCTTCTAGTACAGGACGCTTTTCTTTTACTGTAAAAACTGTGGTGCAAGGGTATGGTGATAAGACTGAAAAAAAACATACTCCAAAAGCATGATGCATGATGTAGAGTTTTGAAAGTTTTGGAATAGAAACACAAACACACTTATCCAACAATGTTGTCTAATAATTTGTTTTTGTGACACAACCTACTGTCCGCTAGCTACCTAATACGGCAGCCGGTATAAAGACACTAACGCTCAATGTGGAACTAACGAAACAAGGCAAAACGTCTACAGAAGGGTACAGGATGCAAATGCAACGCGATGAAAACTTGCTTGCGGCCGCAGAACCAAATCGCATGATTAGATATAACTGCATCGTAACTATGTGCTAATCTTTGTTTGTCCCACTTTCGACACGTGATATCACTCTCCTGACGTCCAATATTAGACGTCCGCTAATCCCAGTTCAGTTCAGTTCAATAGAATTGAATTCCTTTCTGCCAGAGTCCATCGATGGTCCGTTTGATTCGATCAACACACTCTCACCACGGTTTTTGCTATGATTGACACTCTTCTGGAAGATACTAATATGGCGCCGTGCTCAACGCCAGTTGAGCTGAGTTAGCTAACACTCCCCGGGGTTGGGGTCTGGCGATGGTTTTTTTTACTGCGCATCCCTTATGACGCTGCTCACGGTGCCGCTCTCGTCGGACACGACACAGGCCGGGCAGCACTTGCCCTCCTCCTTCACCAGCACGAGACTGTTCTCGCAGATCAGCTCCGCACACTTTTCCGTCTCGCAGCTGATCTGGTGATGCTCGCACTCGCACTTGGTGCAGTCGTCGCGCATCCAGATTTCGTTGTTCAACCGCTTGATGCCCTTGTTGTCCACGCAGTGACCGTGCGGTTTACCCTTGGCCGGATTGACGGCAGCGGCGGTGTTTCCACCGGCGGCTGCCACCGCCAGTACGGCCGCCGCACACTGCTGCTCCAGCCGGCGTATCTTTCGGCGCATCTGCTTCATCGACTTCTGGAAGCTCTCGATGAGCGCCTCGAGGCCCTCGATCCGTTCCTCGTTCATGTCGTCGTCGACGAAGGACGCGTCGTCGTCCACCTGCTCGAGGTGGTTGTCGTTCAGCGCGTAGTGTCCCTCGTCCTCCGGGGCCGGTCGTTCCGGTGCATCCAACCGCTTGGTAGGGTCAAGCCGTCCACCAGTCGGCAGAGCGCGTTTCGCACGACTCATCGTCGACCGGCGCTGGCGCACCAGCGGCTCGTTGCGTTTGTGATGCCGTGAGCAGTCCGTGCAGTCGACCCAGTGCTCCAGGTTCACCTGCGGAATCTCGTCGCAGCGCTTGTAGCCACCCTGCTTGGCGGGCAGTACGAACACGTCACCGGTGACGGTCGTGATGTTATCCCCGTTGTCACAAATAACGCGGCCCAGCGTTGCCCGCTTGATCTGCGCCAGCTGTTCCGGTTTGAACACTTCGTTCTCGTACCAGAACCGATCGCCATCGCGCAGCGCACGGAACTGGCGCACCAGGATGCAGGTGAACAGTGGACCCATCTTGGCGCCTGGCAGCTGATCCTCCAGAATGCCACCGACCCACAGATCGATGTTGCCGGGGTGCCCGTAAAGCTCCTTCAGCTTGTCCCTCACCGCCGGATCCGATATCTCCTGCTTCAGATCATCGAAGTCAGCGGCGACTTGCAAACCGCACAGCTTCCGGTAGTCATTGTACCCGGGTAGGGCATGGTCTCGCGATCGCTGTATGTTGATGGCGGCCAGATCGAGTGCCACGGCATGCGCCACCTCGAACAGGCGTTCCGTGAGGTCCGTGTTGAGATTCTGGTCGGGCTTTTTCAGCTTCGCCGGCACACTGTACAGCCCGCGGAGCAGTGGATCCACACCACCTTCGTACATCAGACGCCACGGTGTGAAGAATGCCTTGTGCAGAGGAAGATGTCCTTGTGCGATCGGCTGGTACGACTCGTTCAACCGGTGAAGCATCGGGTTGATAAGACTATGCCCGAAGCGGAAGGCTGCCGTCGCGAACTCGTTGAAGATGGCCGGGTTCACGTTCGGATCGTAGCCCCGGTACGGACCAAGCTGTGCCATACCGCGCGCCCCAATCACCAGCGGCAGCCAGTGTTCGTAGGTGATGTGTTGCATGATCGCCCCGACGATCTTGCGACTCTCGTAGTACAGCTTGTCCCCGTCCCAGTGTGGGTTGATGCGACGCAACTGCTCCGCCAGCCGGTTGTGCTCCCGGAGCCACACGATGTGCATCGACGTCAGTCCGAGCTGTTCGTTCACGCGAATATCGCCCGCCGTGAAGCAGTTGATCTGGCTCTCGTCCAGATCCCGCCGGCAGTCCATACCGTCCGTCGGTGCGGCGAACGGCAGCAGCGACTTCTGGTTCGGGAAGTGTGGCCCGTCGCGCAGCAGACCCTCCTCGGTGGTCAGGTTGCGCAGCTCCTGGGCGAACGTTTCCGTGTAGCCGTACACCTGCGACGCATCGATGAAGGCCGTCAGCTGGTTGATCTGCTCGCGGGGCTGCACACTGCCGAAGAAGATCGACGTCATGCCCGAACCGCAGACGGCGCTCGACCGCACGAAGTCGATGCAGCGCCGATTCCGGATGCGCGGATCACCGGGCGGGATGTCGATGGGATAGCACGGTGCGGCATACTCGCACGTCTTCTTGCAGTCCACACCGTCCCAGCTTTCGGACGTCACCGAGGGAATGGCGTGATCGAGGTCGTGGTCGAGGAACTGGCCCCACTGCATGACCATGTGCGTGATACGATCGTCCGGCGTGATGGTGTTGGTCGCGATGAGACTCGTCGAGACGAGCCGTGCGCTCGGCTTGCGGAAACCGTGGTACGTCGCCGATCGGTTCCATCCGATCGGACTGTTGAACCCGTTCTCGTACACCGGCGGCAGCAGCCGCTGGAACCCGGTCAGTGAAGAGCCCCAGGCGGGATGCTGGTAGCTGTTACACGTGCCGTCCAGCGATCGATACTTCGAGTGGAAGCACAGATCGGAACAGTTCGGTGTGACGCGATGGGCCATACAGCCCGACAGCTGCTCCAGCAGGTCGAGATACTCGGGCGACAGGAGATTCTGGTAGCGGAAGTCCGTGGTGTTGGTGGCGAGATTCGCCCCACCCTCGACGTGCTTCCGAATGATGACCAGTGCCCGCTCGTACACCTCCGCCGCACGGGCTATCTCGCGCGCCGGACCGGTCGGGAAGCGCACGATGCGGAACAGATCATCGTGGTAGCGTGTGGCATTACGGCCCGAGGAAATAAACAAAACCGTATCAATTAAACGCACCAAACACGTTCTCCAGTGCGATTTGTTTCGTTTGGAAAAGAAGAAATAGCTAGTAAAGTTCGATTTATTTTTCTTCAATTTTCTGTTTCTTTTTTTCAATGTATGTGGTTGTTGCTATAATTGGTTTGATTTTCGTTCCACACGCCGTCTCGCCTCAATGTATGCCTATCAGGGGAAGAATGGGAGAACTGTTTCGGTTTACTCCTTCGGTTTCGAATAAAATTTAGTCTAACGCTTGCCTAATTTGCCCGCCCCATCCAGCCGCCAGTCTTTCCATTAAATCGGATCCGGGTTGTTTATTGATTTGCTGTCCATCCAACAAACCGTGAGGCTAGCACTCGTTGAGTACTAGTACCCCACGAATGCGCTCTTCTTTCCTTCGATTGATTCGGCGCACTTGTTCGCACTGTTGTCTTCGATCCGTTTTACTAGGATATCGCTTCGCTCTAGTCAAGGTGAAAGTGAACGTTTTAAAAAAGTATTTACAGTTAATAGTAGTGCTAGTAGTAGTAGTCGTCGTCGTCGTCGTCATCTGCCTGTAAGAAAGCATCTCTAGTTGGGCTTTGAAGAGATGTGACGATATCCTGCCATACCGGGGGAAGGCTATTCGCAACGCGCCCACGTTTGGCACCGCTCAGATGAGGCTCGGTAGCAGTGGACAGAGAACTCCACGCATCTCGATACTGACCATGTCCTGATAGGGTTTAGTCTCTTGAAAAACTGACCTTTGACAAAACGGGATTACATTGTGTTCTTTTGCCGTCTCTGACTCTTTCCTCTTTTGACTGGCATAGTCAATCATGTTTAGAGTAATAATCGCCAAACGTAGAAATGGTAGTACTCAAACATGCTGCAAATGGCGTCAAATCGCGCTAAAACTAGTTTGCAAACGTCGGTAAATTGTAGACTATTCTTGTTTACTTTTTGTTACTATACGCCTTCTAGTACAGGACGCTTTTCTTTTACTGTAAAAACTGTGGTGCAAGGGTATGGTGATAAGACTGAAAAAAAACATACTCCAAAAGCATGATGCATGATGTAGAGTTTTGAAAGTTTTGGAATAGAAACACAAACACACTTATCCAACAATGTTGTCTAATAATTTGTTTTTGTGACACAACCTACTGTCCGCTAGCTACCTAATACGGCAGCCGGTATAAAGACACTAACGCTCAATGTGGAACTAACGAAACAAGGCAAAACGTCTACAGAAGGGTACAGGATGCAAATGCAACGCGATGAAAACTTGCTTGCGGCCGCAGAACCAAATCGCATGATTAGATATAACTGCATCGTAACTATGTGCTAATCTTTGTTTGTCCCACTTTCGACACGTGATATCACTCTCCTGACGTCTAATATTAGACGTCCGCTAATCCCAGTTCAGTTCAGTTCAATAGAATTGAATTCCTTTCTGCCAGAGTCCATCGATGGTCCGTTTGATTCGATCAACACACTCTCACCACGGTTTTTGCTATGATTGACACTCTTCTGGAAGATACTAATATGACGCCGTGCTCAACGCCAGTTGAGCTGAGTTAGCTAACACTCCCCGGGGTTGGGGTCTGGCGATGGTTTTTTTTACTGCGCATCCCTTATGACGCTGCTCACGGTGCCGCTCTCGTCGGACACGACACAGGCCGGGCAGCACTTGCCCTCCTCCTTCACCAGCACGAGACTGTTCTCGCAGATCAGCTCCGCACACTTTTCCGTCTCGCAGCTGATCTGGTGATGCTCGCACTCGCACTTGGTGCAGTCGTCGCGCATCCAGATTTCGTTGTTCAACCGCTTGATGCCCTTGTTGTCCACGCAGTGACCGTGCGGTTTACCCTTGGCCGGATTGACGGCAGCGGCGGTGTTTCCACCGGCGGCTGCCACCGCCAGTACGGCCGCCGCACACTGCTGCTCCAGCCGGCGTATCTTTCGGCGCATCTGCTTCATCGACTTCTGGAAGCTCTCGATGAGCGCCTCGAGGCCCTCGATCCGTTCCTCGTTCATGTCGTCGTCGACGAAGGACGCGTCGTCGTCCACCTGCTCGAGGTGGTTGTCGTTCAGCGCGTAGTGTCCCTCGTCCTCCGGGGCCGGTCGTTCCGGTGCATCCAACCGCTTGGTAGGGTCAAGCCGTCCACCAGTCGGCAGAGCGCGTTTCGCACGACTCATCGTCGACCGGCGCTGGCGCACCAGCGGCTCGTTGCGTTTGTGATGCCGTGAGCAGTCCGTGCAGTCGACCCAGTGCTCCAGGTTCACCTGCGGAATCTCGTCGCAGCGCTTGTAGCCACCCTGCTTGGCGGGCAGTACGAACACGTCACCGGTGACGGTCGTGATGTTATCCCCGTTGTCACAAATAACGCGGCCCAGCGTTGCCCGCTTGATCTGCGCCAGCTGTTCCGGTTTGAACACTTCGTTCTCGTACCAGAACCGATCGCCATCGCGCAGCGCACGGAACTGGCGCACCAGGATGCAGGTGAACAGTGGACCCATCTTGGCGCCTGGCAGCTGATCCTCCAGAATGCCACCGACCCACAGATCGATGTTGCCGGGGTGCCCGTAAAGCTCCTTCAGCTTGTCCCTCACCGCCGGATCCGATATCTCCTGCTTCAGATCATCGAAGTCAGCGGCGACTTGCAAACCGCACAGCTTCCGGTAGTCATTGTACCCGGGTAGGGCATGGTCTCGCGATCGCTGTATGTTGATGGCGGCCAGATCGAGTGCCACGGCATGCGCCACCTCGAACAGGCGTTCCGTGAGGTCCGTGTTGAGATTCTGGTCGGGCTTTTTCAGCTTCGCCGGCACACTGTACAGCCCGCGGAGCAGTGGATCCACACCACCTTCGTACATCAGACGCCACGGTGTGAAGAATGCCTTGTGCAGAGGAAGATGTCCTTGTGCGATCGGCTGGTACGACTCGTTCAACCGGTGAAGCATCGGGTTGATAAGACTATGCCCGAAGCGGAAGGCTGCCGTCGCGAACTCGTTGAAGATGGCCGGGTTCACGTTCGGATCGTAGCCCCGGTACGGACCAAGCTGTGCCATACCGCGCGCCCCAATCACCAGCGGCAGCCAGTGTTCGTAGGTGATGTGTTGCATGATCGCCCCGACGATCTTGCGACTCTCGTAGTACAGCTTGTCCCCGTCCCAGTGTGGGTTGATGCGACGCAACTGCTCCGCCAGCCGGTTGTGCTCCCGGAGCCACACGATGTGCATCGACGTCAGTCCGAGCTGTTCGTTCACGCGAATATCGCCCGCCGTGAAGCAGTTGATCTGGCTCTCGTCCAGATCCCGCCGGCAGTCCATACCGTCCGTCGGTGCGGCGAACGGCAGCAGCGACTTCTGGTTCGGGAAGTGTGGCCCGTCGCGCAGCAGACCCTCCTCGGTGGTCAGGTTGCGCAGCTCCTGGGCGAACGTTTCCGTGTAGCCGTACACCTGCGACGCATCGATGAAGGCCGTCAGCTGGTTGATCTGCTCGCGGGGCTGCACACTGCCGAAGAAGATCGACGTCATGCCCGAACCGCAGACGGCGCTCGACCGCACGAAGTCGATGCAGCGCCGATTCCGGATGCGCGGATCACCGGGCGGGATGTCGATGGGATAGCACGGTGCGGCATACTCGCACGTCTTCTTGCAGTCCACACCGTCCCAGCTTTCGGACGTCACCGAGGGAATGGCGTGATCGAGGTCGTGGTCGAGGAACTGGCCCCACTGCATGACCATGTGCGTGATACGATCGTCCGGCGTGATGGTGTTGGTCGCGATGAGACTCGTCGAGACGAGCCGTGCGCTCGGCTTGCGGAAACCGTGGTACGTCGCCGATCGGTTCCATCCGATCGGACTGTTGAACCCGTTCTCGTACACCGGCGGCAGCAGCCGCTGGAACCCGGTCAGTGAAGAGCCCCAGGCGGGATGCTGGTAGCTGTTACACGTGCCGTCCAGCGATCGATACTTCGAGTGGAAGCACAGATCGGAACAGTTCGGTGTGACGCGATGGGCCATACAGCCCGACAGCTGCTCCAGCAGGTCGAGATACTCGGGCGACAGGAGATTCTGGTAGCGGAAGTCCGTGGTGTTGGTGGCGAGATTCGCCCCACCCTCGACGTGCTTCCGAATGATGACCAGTGCCCGCTCGTACACCTCCGCCGCACGGGCTATCTCGCGCGCCGGACCGGTCGGGAAGCGCACGATGCGGAACAGATCATCGTGGTAGCGTGTGGCATTACGGCCCGTCGCGAACATGCGTCCGATGGTTTGATTAATGGCCATATCCACCTCCCGGGACGCTTCGGCAATTGCGATGCGCACGTACTGGTCGCCCGGTAGGGCTTCTGCCTTCTTCCTGTGGAGGTAAGAGCACGGGAAACGATGGCTGTTAGTATGGCAGCAGCGCGCGCGCCAGCGAATGAGGGACACTTACTTCACCGTCAGCATACCGCTGGCCGTCGCACGTCCGTACTTGTTCAGCAGCGAGCACTCGTACCGGCCCTCGTCCGTTAGCGTGATGTTGGCGACGAACAAACTGCCGGCGGATGATATACGGTACTTGTCTTTCGGGGTTATGGTGCGACCTTCCTTTTGCCATTTGATCTGTTTCGAGTGGGGTGGACGTACAATAGAGAATAGAGCTTAGAACTTGGAGCGTACTGGATGAAACATTGTTTCCAACGCTTGCTTTGATGGTATACAGTCCGTAACACAACTTTACGACCACTTGTTTTTTTTTCGTTAAGAAAAATTTAAATAAAATGATGAGATACACAAAAATAACGTTCTACTTAATTGTACAAACTGATAAACCCGTCTGTTTTATGTACGTAATGTACTTTTCATGCGGACTTCCATTCTGTTTTGCACAGTGGTTGTATAGTTATGTTACAGACTGTGTTACGCCGAGATAGCTTTCGGAGTAGCTGGGGAAATAGGTGCGATGATCGAAACAAGTTGCTGCGAGACCATTACACAACAAAATAGGAGTCCTCTTCGCATGGATTTTATTGTCCCTTTTGCCGACTCCAATGCGTCACAAATCAACTCACGCCGTGTCGGTTATCTTACAGTTACGATACAATGCACGCCGCTCGTTCTGGTCGTTCAATCGTAAAACCACTTATAGCTACCAGCGGGCATCGAAGTCAACATTTACATACCGAATGAATAGTCTTAACTGTCCAAAGATAAGCGAGTATTGGAGACGAACTTTCATGAACGTCTGCCCCACAGAGCGATGCATTAAAGATTTTCCGGAGGGATAATTTCATTCCATACCGGACGACCAGCTCCGCGCATATCCTTTTATGCAAACTTGCTTAATCTGTACCTTTATCTCTTCGTTCTAACGAGTCCACCGACTCGACAGAGTATCCCAAGGTGGTCACTACCGAGCAATAAATACTTCTTCGCCGGAAGCGTCTCCGGACGCACGGGCTAACTGCGCTCCATACAAGACAGCCTGCTGCCCGGAAGATGGGAAGTCTGTACCCGCATACACCGGAAGCCCATCAGACAGGAATTATGCTTAAATGGATCCATAAATCTTGCCATTAACAGCGGTGCGGACGCGGAGATCCTCCTCTACCAACACCGTGCGATATAGATACCGATATCCGCGTCGCAAAGTAAAGCGACTTCGTCTTAAATTTGCATAATCATCCCCCAAGGCTTTTTCTCCCCCGGTATGCTCAGGGTCGGTGGGCTTTCGATACGGGCTTTAAATATCTGTCCAACACCCGGTACCGTCAACCCGGTCCTCCCAGGCAGGCTCGGTGGCAGGTGGAATGATCGAAAACGAAAAGATTAGCACGTACTGGCCGTTATCGGGCAGGGGCCAGTTCAGAGCGGCAGCCGTATTTAAGCACATCTGAGCAACCATATGGGCGGGACGGCTCAGAATCTTGATGGTCGAGGATTAGCTGCCGTACGGTGGCATCATGCTGTTTAAGGTTGTATTTTTGGACGGAAGCCCTGCAAAAGGAGCGGTTTACAGATACGGGAGAGGATTTTCGGGATCTTTCATCGGATCATTGAGTTTCATATTTATGTTCCGTCTTGTCGATGGAGTGGGGCCTCCAGGAAATGGATGATGAATAAGTTATGGGTCGTAGGGTGGATTTAAAACAATTTTCTGATGCTTCTGACGTGCCGGACGCATATCATAGTAAATAAATGGATTTAATGGTGTTTGAGTTGGTGTGAGATTGGAGGTAGTTTAACTATTCTGTTTCAACAATCGCTCATCGGCGTCCTAAAAAACTATGTTTTGATTTGAATACAGTTTTATGAAAACCAATAAAACAAAAAGTGAATATGTCTCAACTGTACAATGATATGAACAGTATCTCAAAATAGTTTATAGTTTATCTATTATTTTGTTAAAATTATGTGAAAAACTTCCTAAAACGTCTTATACGCTTTAAAAACGACTACTTATAAGATATTCCAGTAAGGAGAAAGAACTTCCATAAAACCAGACAGGAAGATAGTGGCGATTTCCAACCCGTGCTTTTTTTCTGTACTCCACCGTGGGAAACCTTGATGCAGTGAAAGTTCAAAGAAACCGACCATGAAAAGAGGTGCCTTCTCTGTTCCTATACTTGTTGGCTCTTACCTGGAGGATATCGTCGTTCTCCGCCTTGCAGGGCATCTCCACCGTCGTGCCCTCGATGGCGTCCAGGTCGTACGGTTCGAACAGGAATCGCGGCGGACCCACGTTGATCACGACCACTTCCGCCTCGACCTCGGCTATTCCCAGCTCATTCTCGGCCACACACACGTACGTGCCTGTGCAAAAGAATCGTTAAATGAAAGAAAACCTTGTCAAAGTTGGTCCCAAGTAACGGCACGTCTCTAGGTTTAGATCAATTAAAGATTGCGCCAGTTTTCGCCTCTCCTATCGTGCTTTCAATTCAAAAGACCCATAAATGAAGCGGTTCTTTTTTTTATACCTTGCGGTCACAATGGGCCCCCCGCAGGGAACGAAGCAACAGATTACATCGACAGTACAGCATTAGCTATTCCGACTAGACCGCTGCAGACGGCGAGCCGAAGATTGGCCACATTCCAAGCGGCGCGGCACACCGGACGACTTACCCGAGTCGGACTCCTGCACGTGGTCGATGGTCAACTCGATCGCATCGTCGGTGAAGTAGACCTGGTTCGTTTCGTTCACCGGCAGGCCGTCCTTTTTCCACCAGATGTGTGGCAGCGGGTTCCCGTCGGCCTCGCATTCCAGCGTCAGCGTTGAGCCGATTTTCACGTTCTGATTTTCCGGACCCAGCACGATTCTTGGAGCAGCTGGAACGGTATGAGCAACGTAAAGGCAAGGAATGACATAGTGTACGAAGGCGATAGGGAACGGTTCGGGTTTGATTGGTCAGATTGGGGATGAATGTGGTGTCTAGCGGTAGGGACTCTCAAATCGTGGTCTAGAAAGTACACACGACACACACAAACACACCGGAAATGGGCAGCAGATGAATTGTTTTGGCGATGTCGAACGACACGTGGTACGGGTAACGTTTTCAAAACGGTTGGAAGAACCATATGCACTGGCTCGGATTGGTTTGTCGATGAGAAATGTCTAGAAGTATACGAATGTTGTTCAATTGCAGCATTTGTGGCATTGGTGGCGGTTTCTATCGTAGGTTGCTTGGATGAATTGCTTCCCTACGCTTTCCGAGCACGATGCTCACAGCCTCCTTCGACTGCCCGGTGTGCAGACCGTAGACCATTGTTTTTACCGAGTTTTTTTTCTCGTTTGATTGTGCGGATGAATATGAACGAAATTCTTACTAGTGTATCGCTCTTACACTAGCGATTCAAAAATATATGTATAAACCGAATACAAGATACCGAGATTTTGTTTCCAGCTCATACTTTTTCAAGCTCCTATCGTAGAGTCACTTTGAAAAAAAAACACACTTTCTCAATTAAGCGTTGCGTTTTTTTCAAGGAATTTCATAACTTCATCCCTTCCTGACAAGCACAAATAGCCAATAGTACACACCTCGAACCATTGCTTTCCTGACACAAAGCAATACCTCGGTACGGTCGATTCGTTGTTTTTCAATGCTATCGTCATTGGATAATGGTCCTGCAGGCACGGACAGCAGGCACGACTGCTCAGCCGGGTTATTATTTATTGCGCAAAGATAATGTCTCTTCTCTCTTGCTGTTTCTCCATTCCAGCTTTTTGAAAATTTAATATGCCCCTGAGTATGTCCAGTGGGAGCAAGTCTGGCTTCATACGTTGGAGTGTGAGAAGGAGAAGACTTCAGCTAACTTGCAACGTGCTAGGCGTTTTGTACTAGGCGAACGATCAACAGCGCCAGTATGCGCTATGGATTTTTTATGACGTCCAACCCAGAACCTCGATGCTTGGATAACTCGTTCTTCTTGTTTAGCTAACACGGCGCGACTCACCAGACTGGATCTGGACGAGAGGAGGTAAAACGCATGGAGGGTGTCTGCCAGAAACTCCCCTCCCGGCCAAATTTTCATCCAGCCAAATTTGAGCGTGTACCATGCATGAGACACCGCCGGTAATCCGGCTACCTTTTCCAATCTGCGCGGGCATGGAGGCATGGAGAGATGGAGCGAAAAACCATAAGCCACACATTGCGCACCGTGTACGTGTGGAAGCTCAGTTTGTTGGCGGCAGATCGGTAGACCCGGAGTCTGTGCTTGGGATGTCTTTGGTATGGCTTCGATTTCGAATTTATGAGAAATAGAAATGGCGACCCAGGCACCGGCGAGCACACCATAGAGCGGAAATGTGTTGCAAGACTTTTGCGCGCGGAATGCATTTCCGGGCGATATGGACCGTTCTGTCCCGGTGCCTGTGCAGTGCCGAGCTGTGGAACGTGGTCCCGTCGGTTAAGTGAAAAATATCGAACCGTTTCTATC
>KZ067304.1:0-20671 GCA_002091845.1 Anopheles cracens | reverse complement strand
AAAAAAAACACACTTTCTCAATTAAGCGTTGCGTTTTTTTCAAGGAATTTCATAACTTCATCCCTTCCTGACAAGCACAAATAGCCAATAGTACACACCTCGAACCATTGCTTTCCTGACACAAAGCAATACCTCGGTACGGTCGATTCGTTGTTTTTCAATGCTATCGTCATTGGATAATGGTCCTGCAGGCACGGACAGCAGGCACGACTGCTCAGCCGGGTTATTATTTATTGCGCAAAGATAATGTCTCTTCTCTCTTGCTGTTTCTCCATTCCAGCTTTTTGAAAATTTAATATGCCCCTGAGTATGTCCAGTGGGAGCAAGTCTGGCTTCATACGTTGGAGTGTGAGAAGGAGAAGACTTCAGCTAACTTGCAACGTGCTAGGCGTTTTGTACTAGGCGAACGATCAACAGCGCCAGTATGCGCTATGGATTTTTTATGACGTCCAACCCAGAACCTCGATGCTTGGATAACTCGTTCTTCTTGTTTAGCTAACACGGCGCGACTCACCAGACTGGATCTGGACGAGAGGAGGTAAAACGCATGGAGGGTGTCTGCCAGAAACTCCCCTCCCGGCCAAATTTTCATCCAGCCAAATTTGAGCGTGTACCATGCATGAGACACCGCCGGTAATCCGGCTACCTTTTCCAATCTGCGCGGGCATGGAGGCATGGAGAGATGGAGCGAAAAACCATAAGCCACACATTGCGCACCGTGTACGTGTGGAAGCTCAGTTTGTTGGCGGCAGATCGGTAGACCCGGAGTCTGTGCAAGGGATGTCTTTGGTATGGCTTCGATTTCGAATTTATGAGAAATAGAAATGGCGTCCCAGGCACCGGTGTGCACGCCATAGAGCGGAAATGTGTTGCAAGACTTTTGCGCGCGGAATGCATTTCCGGGCGATATGGACCGTTCTGTCCCGGTGCCTGTGCAGTGCCGAGCTGTGGAACGTGGTCCCGTCGGTTAAGTGAAAAATATCGAACCGTTTCTATCACGCTTCGAATGATGGAGGACAGTACGTCTCCACGTCTTATTACGGAGCGTAAAAATAGCAAAATGGCTGCAGCGGAAAATTCTGCCGGACAGCATTTACCGATTTATTGGTAAACATTTTATCCCGCTCCAGCAACGCCAAAGTTATTCGTTTCGAGAATAAACCAATATGGAAGGTGGAAGAAAGCAAAAAGTTCCTTGTGTGAAGCAGCGTCTCGGGCGAGGTAAGGCAAAGAGAGCGAGTTTTTAGAGACGTTTTATTCCATTCCGCCGTTTGCTTCGACCATTCCACCGGCTTGACAGTTGACATCACATCTTTGTTTGTTTCGCGTTTCTGTTTGTCTTTTGTAATGGAAAATTGAAAGCAAAACAATGGATAAAAAACACGTCACCTTCCGCGTGATGTGACAGCTTTCATGCCGGAGATTGCAGCAAAATCCCTGATAAATTGAAAAGTTTGCGATAAAGGAATCACGAATCGGGAAATCTTTGTTTCCTCAGTGCGCGTATTGCTGATATGCGACGGATTTACGTTTACGTGCTGGCACATTTCTTCTACACAGAAAGCAACATGGAAGCGGTTTTTGATCATATTTCATATCAAAATGTAAGTTGAATGCGGAATAAGAATCTAATAACCATATACGCTTTGCACCAATATTTTTTGCATGTTCTATGAGTTGAGGACACCGTTTTTGCCGCATACGTATAGCTACGAAGGTAAATACAAACGAGGATGATGATGCCGATCTTCTGTCAGCCAGTTCGATGATGTCCTTCAATCAAACGAGACACCCGAACCGAGCCGCTGTCGAGAGCCGCTGTTGCCCGAAGCGAAAAGCAATCCAGAACGTGATGTTTATCATCTGTTCTTGGTGTTTTATTTCGCGGGAGCTAAAAATATTCCGTGTTTTGCATACATTCAGGAGTTTGGGCCCATTTCCGTGCTGTTGTTCGTGAAACGGTTTTCGTCATGTTCATCGCCATCAGCGTAGGGACAACAAATAACGTCATTAAAATGGAGAAGTGTGTCTCATAGTGTTTGGCAATATTTATTTCCTGTACTGTGCTTATGTCAGCCTATTCAATTGTTTTGGTTGTTTTGTTTAATAAAAGTTGAGACCATGCTGAGTATTTGTAGAATTCAAACAGGATAAGCTCTAAGAGAAAATAAGTTATTAATATACCAAATATATGTTATACATAAACTTGTTGTAGAAGTAAACTTTTCACAGTCATATTTGTCTTATAAGACAAAGCAAGGTAGAGTAATTCCCAGATGTTTTATATGATTTGACTCAGTATAATTGCTTCTCGATTGTATCTAAACATTTACATCGTTCCTTGCCATAAGCGATAACATGCAAAGACTACGAATGCTACGGATGTGAATTTACCTTCTAGCAAACCGAATCTGCTCGACGAACGTTGAACATTTTAGAACAGTTTCCCAAACACGAATGTTGAACCAACGCTTGATGGATGCATTTAATTAAATATCGATTGAATACTGCCGCAGAGGCTAGATCGTAAATTGTCGAAATGTATCTACGGGCGGTCATCATGGGGTCTGATTTGGACAAGCGTTTTCGTACATGACGAGCACACTGGCCAAGCATACACCGATGTGCGATCAAACAGCATCTGCAGCTGCTATTGCAATCATCACGGAGCATCAGGAGTGTTTGTAAATGGTTGCTCGGGAGCTGTATTGACGCAATCGAACGGCGCGTTGCTTGTATGCTCCAAACATGGTGTAGGTCACGGTAGACGCAGTGATAAATTACGAACGTACCCTAGCTGACCGGAGAGATGGAGAACTGAGAAATATTGTATGACGGTAATGGACGAACTCCGTATTCGAAGTGTAGGAATTCCAAAAGTTTGCAACAAATTCTCAAATGAGGACAGAATATATTTAGATGATGGCCAGGAAATGGTATTGCATCAATATTGTTCAAGACATTAGTTGTCTTAAAATGAACCAATTTTCGAGTTTTCCGTGTGATTATTGTCGTTTAATTTAGTACTACGACAATTGCAATACCTGAAACAAGATCATAATTTATCACTTGCATCGTCATTGTTCATTGCATTGGCGTTACTTAACTAAATTTATCACATGCAGAAGATGTCTGTTTCGTCATTCTGATGTGGTGTAACATTTCAGCCAACATTCATCAATCAATCATTATCCGTTCGAGTATAAATTTCGCTCGTCAGGGACTGCACATCTGTGTCTGAGTGAGAAAGAGGAGTTACACGAAGAATACATTCGGAGGTATTTGATAATGTGTCCCTGAAGGCTAGAAGGTTAGCATATTAATCATTGCAAAACAGGTTTCCATGCAAATCTATTGCCTTTCTCCAATGACGGTGAGGATGGCAAGTACATCACAACCAACAACGCAAACCCACACATCCAAACACACAGCACAAGACACGACTGCATGAGATGGGCAGAAATCCGGCTGTAGGATGGAAACGATTCAACCACAAAACCATCAGAAATGGATTTAGTGACAGCTCATCAAATAACCGGTAAACCATGAGTAGTCAAATCGATACCACTCTTCGGCATGTGAATGTTGCATAGGATAGTTGTATCAGCTCTTCTAACAAAAAACCCCTCTCTACCTACTCGACTGGTCGATTTAATATGGATAGTTTTTTGGACGGAACAGAGAACATGTAAACGCAGAGTATTATGTGCACATAGTCAAGTATGTGGAGATTGCAGCATCCGATGCAATTGCTGTGTGGACATTTTAAACTGTAATTTTGGAAGAACATGTAAACAAAAATGGTTTCTGAGAAAACAAATTGAATTATTTTCTCTTTAAAAATGATTTGAACGCAGTAGGACCAACATATTTCCGATTAAGTGTTATGCGATGAATTTGATGAAGCAGACATTCCATTGCATGCACGCAATACATAATAATACAGCAGCAAACACTTTTTTCTGACATGGCGAAAACATCGGCAACACGGCCGCTAGCATGACGTAAAATTCGAGTTCGGCGTTGTATAGTCTCAGCTTGCCTTCGCTCCTGCTCGTAGTTGTATCGTCATGCCAAGGATGTTCCACGCCATACCGACCCCTACCCAGGTTGAAGTTGTAGCAACCTATCCAGCGTTACCGGCTTCCGGATTTAATCAAATGGTTAATATTAAAGTACCCGGAGGCGCTTAGTTTAAATTAAAAAACGAGAAAACTTCTCATGGAGGGGGAACAGGAAAGCAGAACAGATATAGCCATTAAAAGATTAACTTTTATCCTCCGGAGATCCTGTTCGTGGCGTTGTGGCAGATACAGTGTGTTCTACAGCGGCTCGCTGGAGATGAAGCACCGGGAAAGTTGTAACAAAAGTATGTCAGGAAAGAAGGTTGGCTTAAAACTATTTCCAAACTAATCAGTTTCCAATCAGGTGCTTGCCACACTCGCACACACACACGTACTGAAACGGAAGTTTTCGATATGTCGCATGTAGCGGAGAAGTTCCCTTGGAGGCAAGTGAAGAAAAAAGACACATTTTCGCAGCAAGCAAGTTCGGCAAATTGGTAAATTCGGCGCAAAATTAGTTGAGATCATTAATTAATTTCCTCCCGGTCGAAGTTCGTGTGTGGAATTTAGAGTAGGCTTTATTTGGCCCAATCCAGGCACTGGCGGAAGTTACACAGCAGACTGGAGATGCTTTTTATTATGGGAGGCATCCTGCTGGCAGATAAACCTGTCGGAATCTTTCTCCTTTCTGAAGATATTGCGGATAAAATGGGGTCTACCATCACGACGCCTCAGGACGTCGCTCTCATAAGCCTTGTTATATTAATTATCCGCCAACGTGTCGGAAAGTCGTGGCATTCTCTGCGTGCCCAACGCAACGCTAATGAATCCAGAAACGAGATTTATGGAAGAAAGGTCCGAATGTATTTTGGGACACTGTTGGATGTGTCTGCTAGCGTTGATTCGATTTTAAGCATCCATTTTTTCTAGATTTTTTATGACATTCACGCCAATGCAAGAAAGTCGGTGTGGGCAAGGGCGATGAGTGATTGCCTGATTTAAATTGCGTCATTTTGTTTGTTTCTGCCTGTCTTGTTATACGGACAGTGGACTTAAGGTGCAATTATTAATAATTACAGTCGTTTGTAGCAAACAATACTAATCTTTTTCCTCCGGCTTCGAAGCCATTTCATTAATCGTTATATTTCTGATTTCTGAGTACTGATATTTTCTGATTATTTTCCAAGAAGTTCTTCAGTATACATTAGACTTTAATTGAAATCGATCGAATGGATTGAAGATCTCCAACCATCAGAATCAGTTCTACAAGCAACACATAATCCTTATACTCACAGTCGTTCTAGGGAGGCCATGTTGCTGAAGGTTTGCGGTTCCAGCCTACTGAGATTGTTGAAGTGTAAGTACCTGGTACGATCCAACCAGGTTACGGATTAACCCAAAGAGCATCAGATGAACGTTGAAAGCGTGGAATACGATAATACCCAGTACGGATGTTGCTTTGAAATTGAATCTTCCGTTTCCGTTCGGGATGACATTCAACATCGAAAAACGAAGAACAAATTATCAATAAAATGTGAATTGATCCCGGTTTCGTTGAAGAGAGACTAACCAAGTTAAATGAAATACTACCTCGCATATGTACCTTTGCAAATAAAGACTTCAATTTTTCTAACGAAGAAATAGAGACTCATACGGTTGAATCTGTAAAACTTGTCAAATATTGCCGTCAAGGAAGAAAAATTATGTGTCTTTTTGAAAGGTATTAAATAAGCAAAGTCAGAATGAAACGTATTCTAATTTTCACACAAGTTGTAGTCGTAAGAGTAAAGACTACGAAGTAAATTAAATTGTAATTGAAATGGGAAAAAAACATTCCAAAAACATCTGATCAATTTTGCTTTTTCAGACATCTTTAGCTGGTCCTCTGTATCGTCTTGACTTAATTCTTGTCTGTACTTGTTCGCTTCACGTCCCGGGGATACTTATCTTACGCAAGAAGTGAACTTTCGCTTGCAAGCAATGGCGTGCAATTAAAAACAAACATCCCGAAGTACGCCATCCACCACTGTGAAAGCTTCGAAGCGGATGGGAGAGTATTTGCCCGCTGCCGATATTTACTCCATTTCGTTTCGTTACCATTCACCGGTATTTTGAGCGTGGATACACCATTTACACTCTTATTTGTTCACTTCAAATGTTTCTGCACAAGTTTCTCGCTTGTTTGCATTTGGAAGTGTAATTGAAAATGTAGAAATAATCGACACTAATGGGAGTGGCGTGCGGCATTTCAACAATTTGGCTGCTGGTTCGTTAGATTTCATTTAATTCGTTTTAATCATTCGAAAGTAACAGATAAGTAAATAGGACTCGAGGTGACTTAAGGTCTTTAGAAGATTTGGTTTCTTTGAATGAAGTCTGTCAAAACAAATGTTGCTAAAATTTAACAGAAAAGACAGCAAATAAGCTGATTTGCACGTAATGTTCTAGAAAAAGATTACCTGGAACAGCTTCTCCACCATCGTCAGATAAACATTTTCATCTCCAAATGCTCGTCACTCCTGTACCTGCGTCTAGTGTCCTTTTCTGGCAATTCCATTTCCTTTCCACCTTCCATCGACAGCTATTTGCACGGGAACCAAATAAAAAACATCCCCGAGGGAAGCTTCGAACGTCTCCCGTCCCTGCGCCGTCTGCGTCTCGATGGCAACGCGCTCGAGTGTGACTGTTCGTTGCTCTGGTTCGTTCGGACGATGCAGCAACCGAACCGGAAGTCTCTGGTGGCCGGTGCAACCTGCGCCACCCCGGCCACCCTCGAAGGCCAGCCAATTAGCTCGATCACGGAGGAGGACTTCCATTGCGGTAAGTTTGGCGAGGTGGACCGAGACTCATCACGGCTGTGCTTGTTTTTGCGATAAACAATGCGCTCGCTCAGTGAATCTCGTGATTCTTTCCTACGAAAAAAAAGGAGCTTAAATAGTGTCTCATTAGCATATTATTCGTTGGTGAGCTCATTTATTATCGTTTCAGAGAGGAAGGTAGATAAGTGGGATAAATACATGGAAACGACTGACTCAGGAGAGAAAAATCTCCGCTGTCATCATTGAATACATCATTAACCCAATTTCATGGTACCTGGAATCCAGTTTATATTCCAAAAAAGTACTTTAACCCACTTTCTGCTATATTAGATCACTCAGCACCTTCATCTGTTTGATGATATCGTAACACTCCGCTATCTGAAAATCCGATTAGACCACAAGATCCTCCAATTTTGATACTAAAATCCTAACCAAAAGATGCGTCTATCCCCATGTTGGCAGTCCTCGAAACTCATGTGATCCTTATTTCCCACAGTGAAACCGGAAATTGTCGTCCAACCGAGGGACATCGAGATAAGCTACGGACAGACGGCCGTTTTCAGCTGCAAGGCATCGGGTGACCCACGGCCGGACATTGCGTGGCTGCTGGACGACAACCCGATCCGTTTGGAATCGGACGGTCGGATAACGTTGCTACCGGATGGTTCACTGCGGATTGACGAAGTTATCCCAACCGACGCGGGCCAGTACGCGTGCATCGCCCGGAACAGCCTCGGGGAGTCGCGGTCTCGTACGGCCCTGCTGGGAGTCAACAACGATGTGGTCGAAAGTGAGGCCGAAGCTCCGAAGTTTCTACGCACACCGACCGACCCGCTCGAACTGCTCGAAGGTGATCCAATCATGCTGGATTGTGTTGTTACCGGTAGGTTTGGGCCCTCGACCCTCTTCTTCAATTAGTGTTCCTCATGCGCTGAGATGCGTGTCCCCGGACGCGTGCACTCCCTTCCCGCAGGTGCTCCAACGCCGAGCATTTTATGGAAATTCAATAACGACAACATCCAGAACGGACGCATCAAGCTGTTTGGCAATGGTTCGCTGATTCTGCCGATGTCCACGCTCGATGACGGTGGCATCTACACCTGCTGCGCTGGCAATGCTCTCGGCAACATTTCGGTCAACGTGACGGTCGTGGTGAACGGTAAGTACGCGTAGGATATGTTCAGTTCGTTCCGCTGGGCATTCTAATGTCCAACATATCCAAACACCTGTGGTTTATTCGTGCTCGGTGGAGTTGAGTGAGTCGCATCGTCCACCTTTAGTTTAGTCTTGACTAAATTCCAAACTAGTGCTTCCAATGGTCGATAGATACCTGGGTTTTTGCTTCTTCCTATCACATCATCCACTGACATATCGCTCCACTTTACGAATGACATCAAGCTCAAGTGAAGAAATCAAGTCAGAAAAGACGATTTATCAGACAAACCCAACTGGTACAACGAATAGAAGATGAAAAACACAATTCGTTCTTGTTTTGATGCAAAACATCCTACCGTGCTCGCAACGACTCGATTCGTTCTCTCAAACCCGCACGATAACTGGTGCGAAATTTGCAACCACCTCGCGTCCCACAGTCGCTCGCTCCTTTTGCCGGAATCCCGGGATATCCCGGAACAGAGACGGCAACCTTCCAACTCACCCACCCAAAACGGGCTCCGTGTTAAACTAAGCGTGCAAGACATCTTTTGCTCGATTAAACAAATGTCTACCGCAATTGTAATGGTTAGGTACGGAGGCGAACAGCGGGTTCTCGAATCGTACCAACGCCTCAGGAACATTCGTCCAAACTTCGTCCTTCGCCTCTTCGGATGCCCGGAAAAGGTCGCCCAAACTTTCCGTCGTTGTTGGTTTCCGCCTACGTGCACCTGCTTGGTGTATGTTTCGCGACATAGCGTCCAAAACGTATGTGGTCGAGAATGTGGGTTTTAAAGATATGGAACTTTAGGGAAAACTTATGCTACCAGAGTTCGTTGCCAGTTTCGAGTTGTTGGAACGCTTTTGTGCTTATTCGCGAAGGAACATGTAAAGTCTGTTAAGGAATTTGTCTTTTAAAGCAACCTCCATTAATTAACTCCAATTGTTAATGTCACTGGTTGATTGGAACACGTTGGACTTAATTCTATCAATAGAAGGAAGAATGCTGTTTCAAACTTCTTCACTAAGTCATGAGCTGTTCCGAGCAAGAACAACTATAAGCTGCTGCTTATCAGTGTGATAACAACTATCAACTTACGCATTCACTCATGCCCTGCATCACTCCCATTGTTCACCTTCCGTTAATTGCTTCCGCATTCTTCGACGCCTTCTAACGCAAACATCTCTCACTGCCGAAACGCCTTCTAACGCCGTTAGGAATGCTAATTTAACCGTTTCTACTAACACTAGCTCGACCGCTTGAACACGCCGCCACATCTGCAACGATCGCGGTAACGACTGCTACAGCTTCCGCCCCGACCACCATGCAACCCCCGACTAGTGCCACCCCTCCTTTACGAATGACATCAAGCTCAAGTGAAGAAATCAAGTCAGAAAAGACGATTTATCAGACAAACCCAACTGGTACAACGAATAGAAGATGAAAAACACAATTCGTTCTTGTTTTGATGCAAAACATCCTACCGTGCTCGCAACGACTCGATTCGTTCTCTCAAACCCGCACGATAACTGGTGCGAAATTTGCAACCACCTCGCGTCCCACAGTCGCTCGCTCCTTTTGCCGGAATCCCGGGATATCCCGGAACAGAGACGGCAACCTTCCAACTCACCCACCCAAAACGGGCTCCGTGTTAAACTAAGCGTGCAAGACATCTTTTGCTCGATTAAACAAATGTCTACCGCAATTGTAATGGTTAGGTACGGAGGCGAACAGCGGGTTCTCGAATCGTACCAACGCCTCAGGAACATTCGTCCAAACTTCGTCCTTCGCCTCTTCGGATGCCCGGAAAAGGTCGCCCAAACTTTCCGTCGTTGTTGGTTTCCGCCTACGTGCACCTGCTTGGTGTATGTTTCGCGACATAGCGTCCAAAACGTATGTGGTCGAGAGATAACGTTGCTACCGGATGGTTCACTGCGGATTGACGAAGTTATCCCAACCGACGCGGGCCAGTACGCGTGCATCGCCCGGAACAGCCTCGGGGAGTCGCGGTCTCGTACGGCCCTGCTGGGAGTCAACAACGATGTGGTCGAAAGTGAGGCCGAAGCTCCGAAGTTTCTACGCACACCGACCGACCCGCTCGAACTGCTCGAAGGTGATCCAATCATGCTGGATTGTGTTGTTACCGGTAGGTTTGGGCCCTCGACCCTCTTCTTCAATTAGTGTTCCTCATGCGCTGAGATGCGTGTCCCCGGACGCGTGCACTCCCTTCCCGCAGGTGCTCCAACGCCGAGCATTTTATGGAAATTCAATAACGACAACATCCAGAACGGACGCATCAAGCTGTTTGGCAATGGTTCGCTGATTCTGCCGATGTCCACGCTCGATGACGGTGGCATCTACACCTGATTATTCGTTGGTGAGCTCATTTATTATCGTTTCAGAGAGGAAGGTAGATAAGTGGGATAAATACATGGAAACGACTGACTCAGGAGAGAAAAATCTCCGCTGTCATCATTGAATACATCATTAACCCAATTTCATGGTACCTGGAATCCAGTTTATATTCCAAAAAAGTACTTTAACCCACTTTCTGCTATATTAGATCACTCAGCACCTTCATCTGTTTGATGATATCATAACACTACGCTATCTGAAAATCCGATTAGACCACAAGATCCACCAATTTTGATACTAAAAACCTAATTCTGCTATATTAGATCACTCAGCACCTTCATCTGTTTGATGATATCGTAACACTCCGCTATCTGAAAATCCGATTAGACCACAAGATCCTCCAATTTTGATACTAAAATCCTAACCAAAAGATGCGTCTATCCCCATGTTGGCAGTCCTCGAAACTCATGTGATCCTTATTTCCCACAGTGAAACCGGAAATTGTCGTCCAACCGAGGGACATCGAGATAAGCTACGGACAGACGGCCGTTTTCAGCTGCAAGGCATCGGGTGACCCACGGCCGGACATTGCGTGGCTGCTGGACGACAACCCGATCCGTTTGGAATCGGACGGTCGGATAACGTTGCTACCGGATGGTTCACTGCGGATTGACGAAGTTATCCCAACCGACGCGGGCCAGTACGCGTGCATCGCCCGGAACAGCCTCGGGGAGTCGCGGTCTCGTACGGCCCTGCTGGGAGTCAACAACGATGTGGTCGAAAGTGAGGCCGAAGCTCCGAAGTTTCTACGCACACCGACCGACCCGCTCGAACTGCTCGAAGGTGATCCAATCATGCTGGATTGTGTTGTTACCGGTAGGTTTGGGCCCTCGACCCTCTTCTTCAATTAGTGTTCCTCATGCGCTGAGATGCGTGTCCCCGGACGCGTGCACTCCCTTCCCGCAGTTTGAACGACATACAAACCCCCAATGTTGCTCAGTTCACAGACGAGCGGAACCACGATTTGGTTCCGGGCGAATTTGACGCATCCATTTTCGAGAGTTTAATCAACGATTCGGTGGATAAACAGATTGTCACCCTCGGACATCGGCGAACAACGAAACGCTGGAGTGGGTTTGTGTTTTTTGCTCCTATTCCACGGTTCGTCCGAGTGGATAGTGTGCGGAGAAGCCGCGCAAGAGTAGATTCTGATTAGAGAATAGTTGACGGTTGACGACGTTTGATGGGATTACGTAGTATTCCTTGCCATGATGAATCAAGCTTGAGATTGGAATGTCAGAAAAAAAACTGTGCTGTTCACCAAATCTGGGTTAGTTTTTTTAGAAGCACGATTGAAAAACTATCGATTGCATGTTCATCAATGATAGCACTGTGTCGCTTGGACATCGTTTGGTGTTTTCAAGTTACTCTCTTCCTGAGAAAAACAAAAACTGAACCGTTTTGTGGCACAAGCAAACGATCAATTCAAAAGAGAAGCTAGTTTGAACGTCAAAATTTATAATGTTTGAAAAATAAGTAACAGTTTCAACCGATTTTTCCATCAATTTTTCCGTCATTTGTTTGGTGTCAATTCCATCAACTGTAGCCAATTACGGTCCAGTTATGGAAATCTATGGACATTGGGACTCAATTCAAAGAATGTGTGCGTCCAACGTTTCAACATGGAGGTTGTGGAGATCTGCGTTCCCAGTCTCTATTTATTAAAGTCATCAAGCATGTTTACCAAGAAGTCTTCTAACAGTACGAAATCACATAGAATCGATTGTGATTATATGTCTGATGACAGTTCCATGAGTTTCAGGATGCTGATGATAGAATCGGTCGCTCCATCGAAGCGTCCATAATCAAGTATGCTAGACGTAGAGCTTCCTAACTTAACTGCGTTTCCATCGGTTTTTGATGCGTGATAATCAGATTGACAAGTTGCATGCACCAGTAGTTTTTGCGCTGCATGATTATGCCTTAACACGCCTTCGAAGCTATTGGTGATATTCTATTCCACGCAAACGACATCCCTTCAGTGTTTGGAGAAGTGTTTGCTGCAGTGATACGACGTTGAAAGATGCGATTTGAATTTCAAATTCTGTTGGAATCGCTTTCAAAACACCAGCTACGCTCATCAGCAGGGGAAGGCAGACTCTTTGCTCGGAAGTATCTCAGACGTTCCCATGCCATAGTTTGTTCGCTCCTCAACTACCAACGAAACACAGAATCCATGCGACCGGTGGTAGAATCACCCCACGAAGCTATGGAAATGAGATTGGGAGAAGACGGATTCCCAATCCATTGCACGGTTTACGTTCATTCACACACTTCACCTTGGCGCGATCGATCGACGAACGCAAATTGCTGCCACAACCAATTCCGGCTCGTTGTCCGTGTGCAAACGACGAATGGCACGTCCGCCGAAATTACCGTTTGATTGTGATTTGTAATGAATGGAATGTAATTTTATTTCCGATTTACTCTTCCCATGCAACGGTTCCGTCTACCTATCGATGTCGATTGGGAGATGCTCTATCTGGAGTGAACACCCGTACCCGTCGCTCATGATTGACGTGGCTGGATTGAGATCCAGAATTCTGCAGAAGCAGAAACGACACTGATCCTTTAGTAGTGGGTTGCGATAAGGAAATTTGCACGAAAACAGAATGTATGTAATTGATGGTTCGTCCGAGTGGATAGTGTGCGGAGAAGCCGCGCAAGAGTAGATTCTGATTAGAGAATAGTTGACGGTTGACGACGTTTGATGGGATTACGTAGTATTCCTTGCCATGATGAATCAAGCTTGAGATTGGAATGTCAGAAAAAAAACTGTGCTGTTCACCAAATCTGGGTTAGTTTTTTTAGAAGCACGATTGAAAAACTATCGATTGCATGTTCATCAATGATAGCACTGTGTCGCTTGGACATCGTTTGGTGTTTTCAAGTTACTCTCTTCCTGAGAAAAACAAAAACTGAACCGTTTTGTGGCACAAGCAAACGATCAATTCAAAAGAGAAGCTAGTTTGAACGTCAAAATTTATAATGTTTGAAAAATAAGTAACAGTTTCAACCGATTTTTCCATCAATTTTTCCGTCATTTGTTTGGTGTCAATTCCATCAACTGTAGCCAATTACGGTCCAGTTATGGAAATCTATGGACATTGGGACTCAATTCAAAGAATGTGTGCGTCCAACGTTTCAACATGGATGCTTTGGAGCATTGCGTTCCCAGTCTCTATTTATTAAAGTCATCAAACATGTTTACCAAGAAGTCTTCTAACAGTACGAAATCACATAGAATCGATTGTGATTATATGTCTGATGACAGTTCCATGAGGCTTTTCGCTTCGGGCAACAGCGGCTCTCGACAGCGGCTCGGTTCGGGTGTCTCGTTTGATTGAAGGACATCATCGAACTGGGTGACAGAAGATCGGCATCATCATCCTCGTTTGTATTTACCTTCGTAACTATACGTATGCGGCAAAAACGGTGTCCTCAACTCATAGAACATGCAAAAAATATTGCTGACTGATCGAATCCGTCCGTCCAGTGTTTGAACGACATACAAACCCCCAATGTTGCTCAGTTCACAGACGAGCGGAACCTGGAAAGCAATGGTTCGAGGTGTGTACTATTGGCTATTTGTGCTTGTCAGGAAGGGATGAAGTTATGAAATTCCTTGAAAAAACGCAACGCTTAATTGAGAAAGTGTGTTTTTTTTCAAACTGGCTCTACGATAGGAGCTTGAAAAAGTAGGAGCTGGAAACAAAATCTCGGTATCTTGTATTCGGTTTATACATATATTTTTGAATCGCTAGTGTAAGAGCGATACACTAGTAAGAATTTCGTTCATATTCATCCGCACAATCAAACGAGAAAAAAAACTCGGTAAAAACAATGGTCTACGGTCTGCACACCGGGCAGTCGAAGGAGGCTGTGAGCATCGTGCTCGGAAAGCGTAGGGAAGCAATTCATCCAAGCAACCTACGATAGAAACCGCCGCCAATGCCACAAATGCTGCAATTGAACAACATTCGTATACTTCTAGACATTTCTCATCGACAAACCAATCCGAGCTAGTGCATATGGTTCTTCCAACCGTTTTGAAAACGTTACCCGTACCAACGTGTCGTTCGACATCGCCAAAACAATTCATCTGCTGCCCATTTCCGGTGTGTTTGTGTGTGTTGTGTGTACTTTCTAGACCACGATTTGAGAGTCCCTACCGCTAGACAGCACATTCATCCCCAATCTGACCAATCAAACCCTAACCGTTCCCTATCGCCTTCGTACACTATTCATTCCTTGCCTTTACGTTGCTCTTACCGTTCCAGCTGCTCCAAGAATCGTGCTGGGTCCGGAAAATCAGAACGTGAAAATCGGCTCAACGCTGACGCTGGAATGCGAGGCCGACGGGAACCCGCTGCCACACATCTGGTGGAAAAAGGACGGCCTGCCGGTGAACGAAACGAACCAGGTCTACTTCACCGACGATGCGATCGAGTTGACCATCGACCACGTGCAGGAGTCCGACTCGGGTAAGTCGTCCGGTGTGCCGCGCCGCTTGGAATGTGGCCAATCTTCGGCTCGCCGTCCGCAGCGGTCTAGTCGGAATAGCTAATGCTGTACTGTCGATGTAATCTGTTGCTTCGTTCCCTGCGGGGGGCCCATTATGACCGCAAGGTATAAAAAAAAGAACCGCTTCACTTATGGGTCTTTTGAATTGAAAGCACGATAGGAGAGGCGAAAGCTGGTGCAATCTTTAATTGATCTAAACCTAGAAACGTGCCGTTGCTTCGGACCGACTTTGACAAGGTTTTCTTTCATTTAACGATTCTTTTGCACAGGCACGTACGTGTGTGTGGCCGAGAATGAGCTGGGAATAGCCGAGGTCGAGGCGGAAGTGGTCGTGATCAACGTGGGTCCGCCGCGATTCCTGTTCGAACCGTACGACCTGGACGCCATCGAGGGCACGACGGTGGAGATGCCCTGCAAGGCGGAGAACGACGATATCCTCCAGGTAAGAGCCAACAAGTATAGGAACAGAGAAGGCACCTCTTTTCATGGTCGGTTTCTTTGAACTTTCACTGCATCAAGGTTTCCCACGGTCCCCCTACCGAAGTAGTACTGCTTCGTAGCATCCCAGTAGGGTGGGGATCCCGATCGGAGGTGGGTTGTTAGTTAGGGTCCCCTCAGTCTCAGGCCGCCTTCTGTGGCTAGGGACCGTTGAATCCCACACTACGCTCTGGCAGGGTGCCTGGTGGCAGGTTTTCCCCCTCCGTGATCAAAAAAGGTTTCCCACGGTGGTGTACAGAAAAAAAGCACGGGTTGGAAATCGCCACTATCTTCCTGTCTGGTTTTATGGAAGTTCTTTCTCCTTACTGGAATATCTTATAAGTAGTCGTTTTTAAAGCGTATAAGACGTTTTAGGAAGTTTTTCACATAATTTTAACAAAATAATAGATAAACTATAAACTATTTTGAGATACTGTTCATATCATTGTACAGTTGAGACATATTCACTTTTTGTTTTATTGGTTTTCATAAAACTGTATTCAAATCAAAACATAGTTTTTTAGGACGCCGATGAGCGATTGTTGAAACAGAATAGTTAAACTACCTCCAATCTCACACCAACTCAAACACCATTAAATCCATTTATTTACTATGATATGCGTCAGAAGCATCAGAAAATTGTTTTAAATCCACCCTACGACCCATAACTTATCCATCATCCATTTCTTGGAGGCCCCACTCCATCCACAAGACGGAACATAAATATGAAACTCAATGATCCGATGAAAGATCCCGAAAATCCTCTCCCATATCTGTAAACCGCTCCTTTTGCAGGGCTTCCGTCCAAAAATACAACCTTAAACAGCATGATGCCACCGTACGGCAACTAATCCTCGATCATCAAGATTCTGAGCCGTCCCGCCCATATGGTTGCTCAGATGTGCTTAAATACGGCTGCCACTCTGAACTGGCCCCTGCCCGATAACGGCCAGTACGTGCTAATCTTTTCGTTTTCGATCATTCCACCTCCCACCGAGCCTGGCTGGGAGGACCGTGTTGACGGTACCGGGTGTTGGACAGATATTTAAAGCCCGTATCGAAAGCCCACCGACCCTGAGCATACCGGGGGAGAAAAAGCCTTGGGGGATGATTATGCAAATTTAAGACGAAGTCGCTTTACTTTGCGACGCGGATATCGGTATCTATATCGCACGGTGTTGGTAGAGGAGGATCTCCGCGTCCGCACCGCTGTTAATGGCAAGATTTATGGATCCATTTAAGCATAATTCCTGTCTGATGGGCTTCCGGTGTATGCGGGTACAGACTTCCCATCTTCCGGGCAGCAGGCTGTCTTGTATGGAGCGCAGTTAGCCCGTGCGTCCGGAGACGCTTCCGGCGAAGAAGTATTTATTGCTCGGTAGTGACCACCTTGGGATACTCTGTCGAGTCGGTGGACTCGTTAGAACGAAGAGATAAAGGTACAGATTAAGCAAGTTTGCATAAAAGGATATGCGCGGAGCTGGTCGTCCGGTATGGAATGAAATTATCCCTCCGGAAAATCTTTAATGCATCGCTCTGTGGGGCAGACGTTCATGAAAGTTCGTCTCCAATACTCGCTTATCTTTGGACAGTTAAGACTATTCATTCGGTATGTAAATGTTGACTTCGATGCCCGCTGGTAGCTATAAATGGTTTTACGATTGAACGACCAGAACGAGCGGCGCACATTGTATCGTAACTGTAAGATAACCGACGCGGCGTGAGTTGATTTGTGACGCATTGGAATCGGCAAAAGGGACAATAAAATCCATGCGAAGAGGACTCCCATTTTGTTGTGTAATGGTCTCGCAGCAACTTGTTTCGATCATCGCACCTATTTCCCCAGCTACTCCGAAAGCTATCTCGGCGTAACACAGTCTGTAACATAACTATACAACCACTGTGCAAAACAGAATGGAAGTCCGCATGAAAAGTACATTACGTTCGTAAAACAGACGGGTTTATCAGTTTGTACAATTAAGTAGAACGTTATTTTTATGTATTTCATCATTTTATTTAAATTTTTCTTAACGAAAAAAAAAACAAGTGGTCGTAAAGTTGTGTTACGGACTGTATACCATCAAAGCAAGCGTTGGAAACAATGTTTCATCCAGTTCATGGTTTACCGGTTATTTGATGAGCTGTCACTAAATCCATTTCTGATGGTTTTGTGGTTGAATCGTTTCCATCCTACAGCCGGATTTCTGCCCATCTCATGCAGTCGTGTCTTGTGCTGTGTGTTTGGATGTGTGGGTTTGCGTTGTTGGTTGTGATGTACTTGCCATCCTCACCGTCATTGGAGAAAGGCAATAGATTTGCATGGAAACCTGTTTTGCAATGATTAATATGCTAACCTTCTAGCCTTCAGGGACACATTATCAAATACCTCCGAATGTATTCTTCGTGTAACTCCTCTTTCTCACTCAGACACAGATGTGCAGTCCCTGACGAGCGAAATTTATACTCGAACGGATAATGATTGATTGATGAATGTTGGCTGAAATGTTACACCACATCAGAATGACGAAACAGACATCTTCTGCATGTGATAAATTTAGTTAAGTAACGCCAATGCAATGAACAATGACGATGCAAGCGATAAATTATGATCTTGTTTCAGGTATTGCAATTGTCGTAGTACTAAATTAAACGACAATAATCACACGGAAAACTCGAAAATTGGTTCATTTTAAGACAACTAATGTCTTGAACAATATTGATGCAATACCATTTCCTGGCCATCATTTAAATATATTCTGTCCTCATTTGAGAATTTGTTGCAAACTTTTGGAATTCCTACACTTCGAATACGGAGTTCGTCCATTACCGTCATACAATATTTCTCAGTTCTCCATCTCTCCGGTCAGCTAGGGTACGTTCGTAATTTATCACTGCGTCTACCGTGACCTACACCAACCACATCTGCAACGATCGCGGTAACGACTGCTACAGCTTCCGCCCCGACCACCATGCAACCCCCGACTAGTGCCACCCCTCTTTCGAAACCATCTCCAAAGCCAACCGAGTTAAGTAATGCCATTCCCGTGGACTCTGGTACTGGAGAGCCGGAAGGTAAGTTTAACGGTGTGAAAAAAGTGTTTGCTGCTGTATTATTATGTATTGCGTGCATGCAATGGAATGTCTGCTTCATCAAATTCATCGCATAACACTTAATCGGAAATATGTTGGTCCTACTGCGTTCAAATCATTTTTAAAGAGAAAATAATTCAATTTGTTTTCTCAGAAACCATTTTTGTTTACATGTTCTTCCAAAATTACAGTTTAAAATGTCCACACAGCAATTGCATCGGATGCTGCAATCTCCACATACTTGACTATGTGCACATAATACTCTGCGTTTACATGTTCTCTGTTCCGTCCAAAAAACTATCCATATTAAATCGACTAGTCGAGTAGGTAGAGAGGGGTTTTTTGTTAAATCCCGGGATATCCCGGAACAGAGACGGCAACCTTCCAACTCACCCACCCAAAACGGGCTCCGTGTTAAACTAAGCGTGCAAGACATCTTTTGCTCGATTAAACAAATGTCTACCGCAATTGTAATGGTTAGGTACGGAGGCGAACAGCGGGTTCTCGAATCGTACCAACGCCTCAGGAACATTCGTCCAAACTTCGTCCTTCGCCTCTTCGGATGCCCGGAAAAGGTCGCCCAAACTTTCCGTCGTTGTTGGTTTCCGCCTACGTGCACCTGCTTGGTGTATGTTTCGCGACATAGCGTCCAAAACGTATGTGGTCGAGAATGTGGGTTTTAAAGATATGGAACTTTAGGGAAAACTTATGCTACCAGAGTTCGTTGCCAGTTTCGAGTTGTTGGAACGCTTTTGTGCTTATTCGCGAAGGAACATGTAAGTACGCGTGCATCGCCCGGAACAGCCTCGGGGAGTCGCGGTCTCGTACGGCCCTGCTGGGAGTCAACAACGATGTGGTCGAAAGTGAGGCCGAAGCTCCGAAGTTTCTACGCACACCGACCGACCCGCTCGAACTGCTCGAAGGTGATCCAATCATGCTGGATTGTGTTGTTACCGGTAGGTTTGGGCCCTCGACCCTCTTCTTCAATTAGTGTTCCTCATGCGCTGAGATGCGTGTCCCCGGACGCGTGCACTCCCTTCCCGCAGGTGCTCCAACGCCGAGCATTTTATGGAAATTCAATAACGACAACATCCAGAACGGACGCATCAAGCTGTTTGGCAATGGTTCGCTGATTCTGCCGATGTCCACGCTCGATGACGGTGGCATCTACACCTGCTGCGCTGGCAATGCTCTCGGCAACATTTCGGTCAACGTGACGGTCGTGGTGAACGGTAAGTACACGTAGGATATGTTCAGTTCGTTCCGCTGGGCATTCTAATGTCCAACATATCCAAACACCTGCGGTTTATTCGTGCTCAGTGGAGTTGTTTGAGTCGCATCGTCCACCTTTAGTTTAGTCTTGACTAAATTCCAAACTAGTGCTTCCAATGGTCGATAGATACCTGGGTTTTTGCTTCTTCCTATCACATCATCCACTGACATATCGCTCCACTTGCTTGTTTTTGCGATAAACAATGCGCTCGCTCAGTGAATCTCGTGATTCTTTCCTACGAAAAAAAAGGAGCTTAAATAGTGTCTCATTAGCATATTATTCGTTGGTGAGCTCATTTATTATCGTTTCAGAGAGGAAGGTAGATAAGTGGGATAAATACATGGAAACGACTGACTCAGGAGAGAAAAATCTCCGCTGTCATCATTGAATACATCATTAACCCAATTTCATGGTACCTGGAATCCAGTTTATATTCCAAAAAAGTACTTTAACCCACTTTCTGCTATATTAGATCACTCAGCACCTTCATCTGTTTGATGATATCGTAACACTCCGCTATCTGAAAATCCGATTAGACCACAAGATCCTCCAATTTTGATACTAAAATCCTAACCAAAAGATGCGTCTATCCCCATGTTGGCAGTCCTCGAAACTCATGTGATCCTTATTTCCCACAGTGAAACCGGAAATTGTCGTCCAACCGAGGGACATCGAGATAAGCTACGGACAGACGGCCGTTTTCAGCTGCAAGGCATCGGGTGACCCACGGCCGGACATTGCGTGGCTGCTGGACGACAACCCGATCCGTTTGGAATCGGACGGTCGGATAACGTTGCTACCGGATGGTTCACTGCGGATTGACGAAGTTATCCCAACCGACGCGGGCCAGTACGCG
>KZ067303.1:44632-54847 GCA_002091845.1 Anopheles cracens | reverse complement strand
TCGAGATCTTATTCTCAGATTTTTTTTTTATCATTTTCTATATAAACAATTCATGAAAAAATTTGTTTCTAGTTCGAAGCGAAAGATAAGCGAAACATTTACGAAACTATGAAATATGTCGAAAAGAATCGAAATGCTACTCCTCTTCTCTAGCTATGAATATAATATTGTTTGAATCTAATGAAGGCAGCGTTGGCAACTGATCAGACAGTGGCTTTTGTGCGTACGTGATATGTGTTTGCGAATGTGAAGCATCCACACAGAAAGCATCGCGGCTAGGAGAATTATTTTATGGGCCGCTGTTTTACAAACTCATATAGAAGTACCGTCCAATAAGTCAGCTAATGTGATACGTAACTTTTCGATTTAGGAAGATTTTTGAAATAATATTTTGCATTTGCTTGAAAACAGTTATGAATCGCTTGCTTTGAGTGTCATGTTCAGAAGCTGTTCGGTTGGTACGTGCTGCAATAGAAGAGAGAGAAGGACATTGCCAGTGCGCAAAAGACGACAAGATGATGAGCTACGAACAAGGAAGAAAATCAAGCACTAATACGACTAACACAAGTTATTGGACAGGCAGTTATGGGGTTGCCACAAACGATGCAGAGAGGAGCTTGCAAACAAGCCGCTGAAGTTAGTAGAGGCACAGGCAAAAAAACGGCTAGCGCCGCACGCTCCCGCAACGTACGTCCGCACATACGTCGTGTGTTCATTTCGGTGTTCATTTTCACTCATTATGTTCATTACAGTGGGTTAGCGAAAGCGTCTTATTCCAACCAGTTCTGCGAGAGAGTGAGAGAATGAGTGACGGTCTTCCTGATGAGCTGTCCAAGTCTTAGTGGATGCCCGTCTATTCCCTGAGTGTTCTATTCCTCGATTAGATCAGCTGTTCACAAGCTTTTAATCAGCACATTAGTCAGGTTAGAAGCTCCCGAACAGCTGAGTAGCTTCCGTTGACGCCGAGAGACTATGTTTCACTATCTGTTTCCCCGCCGTAGACACTGTGTAGGGCCCGTCGAAGTCTCATTCTGCATCCATCATGCTCTCCACGTCCACCGGTGTCTCGGCAGTAACTTTCCGACGAACCGTGCTCCGGGCGGCAGCCGTCTTGCCTGTTGCCCCTTTGGTAGTGGCAGCTCCCGTCGTCGTGGTCGTCGTTTTGGCACTCTTTTTGGCACGCCCGGCATTGTCCAGGGTGGTAGTGGTGGTCGTTTTCGTCCTCTTGGAAACACTGCCCGCACGGGACGAACCGCCACCAACGCTTTCCGTTCCGTCTGACTCCTCCCCTGCACTGACGACCGTCAGGGCACGCGTACGGCCACGAGTTCTACCGTGGCCGATGGAAGTGGCGGCAGCCGTGGTGGTTCCCAGCAGGGCGAGATCCGTCTCCGTCGCCAGGAAGCGTTCCTCTTCCTCACTGTCCATCTCGTAGATGATGGCCGCTTGTTGCTGCAGCTTAGAGGCAGCCCCGGCACGCGTCACACTCCGGCTGGAGGATCGCCCTAGCCCTTGGTGGCCGCCTCTGTTCAGGGCCGAATCGACCGATTGCGATCGCCGAACGCGTCCACTGGCGAACGTGCTTGGCTGCTGCTGTTGAGGCTGCTGGGAGCCACCGTCCTGTTCGTCCTCCCCGGATGTGGTGAGGTCGTGGTAGTTAGTGCCGGTGGCGTTAGTGGATACACCGCGGACAGCAGCAGCCGCGGCTGCCGTCATGAGCAGTGAGTTATCGGATTGGCTAATTCGCATCATGCTACCGAATGGTGTGTCAGTTTTAGTCGTGCCTATAACCTTTTTGTTTCGAACGTATATGGGAATGGGGAAAGCCAGGCAGCCAGGCGGGTGGTGGGTAGTGGGTGGAATCAAACGAACGAAATAAGAGGAAAGAAAAAAACAACGAAAAAATCGAATGGAATTTTGCATTTTTGTTAATTTGGGTTCGGTGTGTTTTGTGTGCATTCAGCGAAACGCGTAACAGCTGCTGTGTTGCGTTTAGGCGGTTTGGGGTGGAAGAGATGAGTGCTTGTAATATAAGTGTATGAACAGAATAATAGTAGTAGAATGTGTTTGTTTTTTCAATAGTCGTGATGTGTTGTAATGCACTTTTAGTTTGAAGCTTATCTTATATCATATTATAAGCAGTATAAAACAAAAAACCAAAACCTTACGCGTCAAAGTTAAGTCAATTAAATTTTAATCACACAACACGAACGTTAGCTGCTGTGTTGCGTTTAGGCGGTTTGGGGTGGAAGAGATGAGTGCTTGTAATATAAGTGTATGAACAGAATAATAGTAGTAAAATGTGTTTCTTTTTCAATAGTCGTGATGCGTTGTAATGCACTTTTAGTTTGAAGCTTATCGTATATCATGTTGTAAGCAATATAAAACAAAAAACCAAAACCTTACGCGTCAAAGTTAAGTCAATTAAATTTTAATCACACAACACGAACGTTAAAAGGAGTTTTTTTTTTGTTAGACACTCGGTTGTAAAACTTTCAAGTACAAACTCAACACTGCCAAAGGCAAACAACATGTCCGCAGGTAACATTGGCGGTTTGTTGGGCCTACAGTTGCTCTGCGTCTAGTCTCATGTTTACAAAACAAAGAATGCAAATGTCTGACAGTTTGCCGCACACCGGGGCGCACACCGAAGGCACCCGACTTTCGGTCGCTTCGCTAGGGCTGCCTTCTTGCACGGACGCTTACCTTAATGGCCGTTTGCATGATAACGTTGGTGGCATAGTTGACACCCTTCGAGCCCAGCTGCAGTACGGCGGTGTAACCCTTCTCTTTGGCTTGATTGATGTAGTCGTCGATTTCCTTTCGCAAAGATAAGAACACAGACACATTAGGCACTATCAGTACAGGGGTGATTGAAGACATTTTAAGCATGCGTAGAACAGAAACAAGACTTAGAACAAAAAAAAACAGTTAAACACTGACCTGAGCAATACAAAAGATAAAACACATGTAGTGGACAGAAACTACATGAATGCATTGGTATGCATTGTAAAACAAGTAAAGCCAGTGTAAAACAAGTAAAGAAACAATACGGACATGAAAGGGATCAAAATGTCACTCAAATGGATCTCTTGAATGTAACTGCAACACAAGATTGTATGAAATATAATACAATATTGAAAACGTTGACTTAAAAGCACAGAAATTACTATCAAACTATTGTGTTTGTATTGGAATTAGAAAATATAGTAGATAAAGCATATTTGCGCCGAAAAGTATGCATTTAACAACTTGAACAACTTCTTCGCTTATCATTAATAACTTCTTCTGCATTAACAACCTCTTCGCTTATGAACTAATATAAAAAATACCAATATTTGGAACCTTTTTTTTCACAAACTAGAGTTAGTTGAGCAGAATAGGTAGACTCATCATGCTGAGCTAACAGTAATCCAAATTTCAAACTAGTTTAACCTATTGCTTGATTAAAAAGCTTTCCCAAACGGCGAGCTTTATCAAATCAGGGCAAATTTATGGGGCAATAACACTCACATAACATATTTTTGCAATGGTACACCTAACCTACACCTGAAGGAATACCACTTGCATGACACCAACGCTTTTTTAATGTTTGAGCACGCTTTATATGTCAGTTCCTGACAATGACCTTGAGTGTGACACTAAATGAGACAGTTGCTTACCCAGTCAGCATTAACTGGTTATTATACAATGTCAACAATGTCTACGAAGATTGCAATCCTAAGCTAATCAAACCAACATCGGTATTACATATGTTTCACATATGCGCGACTCACCTGCTCGCGGCGGGTCAGCATCGGGTGCACAAACTTCCGGTAGAGCGTCGAGCTACCGCGCGTAGCCGGCGACAGCAGCCACAGGACGACGATCACCTTGATTTCGTAGTAGAACGGGAACCAGGACAGCAGGATGTCGGTGAACGTTTCGATGAACGTGAAGAAGGCGAACACAATCCAGTACATCATCCATTTGACCTGCGCGAAAGGAAGTTCTCAGTGGGATTGCAAATCAGGGCGCCCCCGGGACCCCCGGACGATGCTACTTACATACTCCTTGACGTTCTTGGTTCGCACCGCCTTGTACGAGGCGTAGGCCGGGTACAGCGTGCCGAACAGTAGTCTGAAACCGGGAAACAGTATATTCGAACCGATCGCCCGCGGGCAGAAGAAAATGGCGACGAGCGAGCAAAGCCCCATGCCGGTGACGGACATCCGGGGGAACGGGATGCGGGACAGCATCTGCAGTATGGCACCGAAGCGGGTGAGCGTGCCGGCGACGCGTTCCCTGTCCAGCGGTGTCTCCACCGGCTCGATGGGGTCGTCGCACTGGCGGTAGTATCGATCGGCCGGTACCGATCGGGGTCCACCATTGTACGTTTCCTCGTAGTAGTCGGACTCGTTCAGCGAAGACAGCGAGCCGTTGTAGTAGTAGACGTCACCGGCGCGCACCGGTCCATCGAATCTACGGCGGTCCATTCTGCCCGGTCTGCCGAGCGCCGGTACACTCTCCGCGTCGTCACTGAGCGTGGCTGTATCGTTGAGATAGGACTCGTATAGGTGTCGCCGGCGTTGCCCGAGCGGCGGCGAATGCGGCGGCGAAGAACAGTGCGCGATCCGCTGCGGTGACCCAGCGTACGGACGCCGGTAGGACGACGGTAGGTCGTAGCTGTCCGTGCCCGGGACTATGATTCCCGCCCGGGGCGGCGATAGTTCTGGTGGCAGCGATCCTCTATTTATAGGATAGTTGCGTACCTCGAACTTGCTTATTAGATCGCTGACATTGTTAAGGCCTGAGTCGGTTATAAAACAAAAAACCAAAACCTTACGCGTCAAAGTTAAGTCAATTAAATTTTAATCACACAACACGAACGTTAAAAGGAGTTTTTTTGTTAGACACTCGGTTGTAAAACTTTCAAGTACAAACTCAACACTGCAAAAGGCAAACAACATGTCCGCAGGTAACATTGGCGGTTTCTTAGGCCTACAGTTGCTCTGCGTCTAGTCTCATGTTTACAAAACAAAGAATGCAAATGTCTGACAGTTTGCCGCACACCGGGGCGCACACCGAAGGCACCCGACTTTCGGTCGCTTCGCTAGGGCTGCCTTCTTGCACGGACGCTTACCTTAATGGCCGTTTGCATGATAACGTTGGTGGCATAGTTGACACCCTTCGAGCCCAGCTGCAGTACGGCGGTGTAACCCTTCTCTTTGGCTTGATTGATGTAGTCGTCGATTTCCTTTCGCAAAGATAAGAACACAGACACATTAGGCACTATCAGTACAGGGGTGATTGAAGACATTTTAAGCATGCGTAGAACAGAAACAAGACTTAGAACAAAAAAAAACAGTTAAACACTGACCTGAGCAATACAAAAGATAAAACACATGTAGTGGACAGAAACTACATGAATGCATTGGTATGCATTGTAAAACAAGTGAAGCCAGTGTAAAACAAGTAAAGAAACAAAGTACACCAACACGGACATGAAAGGGATCAAAATGTCACTCAAATGGATCTCTTGAATGTAACTGCAACACAAGATTGTATGAAACATAATACAATATTGAAAACGTTGACTTAAAAGCACATAAATTACTATCAAACTATTGTGTTTGTATTGAAATTAGAAAATATAGTAGATAAAGCATATTTGCGCCGAAAAATATGCAATTAACAACTTGAACAACTTCTTCGCTTATCATTTATAACTTCTTCTGCATTAACAACCTCTTCGCTTATGAACTAATATAAAAAATACCAATATTTGGAACGTTTTTCTCCACAAACTGGGGTTAGTTGAGCAGAATAGGTAGAATCATCATGCTGAGGTAACAGTAATCCAAATTTCAAACTAGTTTAACCTATTGCTTGATTAAAAAGCTTTCCCAAACGGCGAGCTTTATCAAAGCAGGGCAAATTTATGGGGCAATAACACTCACATAACATATTTTTGCAATGGTACACCTAACCTACACCTGAAGGAATGCCACTTGCATGACACCAACGCTTTTTTAATGTTTGAGAACCGAGCGGCGGCGAATGCGGCGGCGAAGAACAGTGCGCGATCCGCTGCGGTGACCCAGCGTACGGACGCCGGTAGGACGACGGTAGGTCGTAGCTGTCCGTGCCCGGGACTATGATTCCCGCCCGGGGCGGCGATAGTTCTGGTGGCAGCGATCCTCTATTTATAGGATAGTTGCGTACCTCGAACTTGCTTATTAGATCGCTGACATTGTTAAGGCCTGAGTCGGTGGACGGAGCAACACACTGCCCAGGTTGGTCAGCCCGGCGCTGTCTGTACATCATCGCGCGCGCGGTTGATCGCAAAGGGGGAACCGAAAACAACAGAAACAAAACACCCGGATCACATTTACTGTCGGCTGCAGCCGGTGCATTGGCTCCTCCGGACTGTCCGGGATTGAACGCCACTCAAGAAACGATCACACAACGGAACTCAAAAGCGCATCACCCTACCAGGCTGGGATCCTGGTCTCCTCTGTCCTGTCTTTCCAGTGCCTGAGAAGAAAGAAAGCATGGAACTCTTGCAACCAACCAGAACGCTCAACCCCAAACGTAAGCCACAACACATGCGCCCGGCAGTGAAGAGAAGAAACTAGGCCAAATCTCGCCCTACCCAGCCAGCGTCGGTTGCCAAATTAGAATGAGAGCACAGTGTCGTCGTCGTCGTCGCGGTCACCAAATGCTACACTCGCTTGGCTGGGCGTGTTGGCGGCAGACGCGAATGCAATTTAAGGAATGGGGCTGTCCCAGGCGACTGTAGCGGCACCGACACACATACACCGGTTTCCCTGCGTCCACGGTGTCAGTGTGGCCCAACTATTCGCTCATGAAAGTGAAGGTGGAAACTTTTTAATGTAACTTTTCGCCGGAGCAATGACTATGAAGTCGCCGGATGGTCGTAAGCAGTTTAGTAATGGCGTTGCTACTAATGTTACTAAGCTTAAGTAACGATGAGAACGATTCTAATATCACACATGTGTGAAGTTGTTTGTGAAATGAACAATTCTTTGCTTTTTAACACTGGGAAGCTTAAGAAGAAGTCGATCATAAAGATAAATTATAGTTTAGGATATCCCCTAGGTTCCTCAGGTCTATAGAGTCTTGCATGTGTGGTTTTTGTTAGCTTTATTATGCCATCAGCGTATAGAAGACCATATGTTTACCTAGTTGGCCATATGACCGGCACACCTACACTCTTCAAATGACACTAGAAGTATCTCTGTGTTTCTCTTCTTCACAGAACATTTTCTTATATCAGCTACAAGTTTTTCTATTTCAGGTTTACGCATTCGAATAGCCAAATCAAGTTCAGAGATTTATCTTATAGAAACTCAAGAACCTTGGGAGATATAGAGATCCGAAATATTTGAAGATATTTGTATGGAGATTCATAAACCTTCGAAGATTCATACCGTGCCGAAACGAGTCTTGATTCCAAACAGTTGACAACTCAACTTTAGTATAATCACTCAAAACATGTTAAAAAACACACTGTTCCGTCGAATCAGTGGTTAAACCATGCTTAGTGAGTCGTTCCAAAGAACTAGAGAATAGCAATTTTCGTAGCAAAAAACGTAAATCACTGCTAAATGGATGCCTTCTCTCTCTAATTTGCAGTCGTCGTTCAAGCACTGCTTATCCACTTGCACCCTTAAAACGGAGGAAGCGTTCCCATCTGACAATGTGCGTGCGCGTGCATCTATCACGGTCCACGGCAGCTGAAGTTCCTTGGCCGTAGGTAACACAACTATGCGCGCGTTGTTCGCCGCAGTCGTGCCGTGTTGTTGCTGCTCTGCTCTCGGCTGTTGTTATGCTGCGCCACCATCCTGCCGAACCGGACTAATTTTAGAATCCAAACAACAAAAGACGCACACACACTCATAAGATGCGTTTCCACGCTCTGGTGTCGGGTAACGACGATTTCCACATTTGCTTGGTTTCCCCAATGTTTGGTGGAAAACTCTCAGCGCACGGGGTTTTTTTCGTGGATGCAGAGTTTGTTGACTACGCGCTCAGCGTCATCATTGTCGTAGGTTTGGTGCGTTTTAACCATCGGCAGGTACAATGAAGCTAATGCGTCTTGAAATGCAATTCTATTCATTCGCTCCAACAGTAATCATTCGCACTGGGATGTATCGGAGGGGCCTCTTTCAGGTTGCTAATAGCATTATCGACCGTGTGCGAAAATTGGCAACTATCTTCACGTCCGCAGCCCGTCACGCCGGGGCATGATCGTGTCACGATGAGAAGCACACACAGTGACGTGATCACCCACGCCCCTTGGCAGCGGTAGCAGCGACTATTCAAACCGAATCATTGTCGTCTGGCGGAAGGAGAGCTTGTCAAGTGAGAGAGCACAAAAAAGTGGACCGTACACGACACGTCTGGGCAACTCTCGCAAACCACGCGCAGATGGACTCGAACAAAAGCGGCCGCAGCGGAGCATAATAATTCGCAGGATAACACACTTATTTTTAAACCACGAACAGAGTGTCACTAGCTTGCCGGTGACGGAATGTACGGCCGGGGAATTCCAACAAGCGATCGTTTGATGATGGAAACGGAGCACTTGCATCAATGTACGCAACGAATAGTACAACAATAAGCTAGCAGAGTTCTTCAAGAATGCCTGCGATGGTATATTTCAGCTCGCCACACACTAATGATCGAGACGTTAGCATATGATGTATTCATTCCACTGTCAGCGGCAAAAAAGCAACTAACAACACACACACACGCAAACACGTTCCGGAGCAAAAGAGTTGAAGCGGAAAACGCAAAAAACAACGCAAAATCTTCAAACAAGCGCACGCAAACAAACTTTAGTGTGGAACGGAACCGAAAGGAATCGAATGGAAAGCGAACCGCGATCACGGGAACGCGCGTTGAGTTGATTCTCCGCCGGATCCGTATCGCAGCGTCGGAAAAACTAAATGGGAAAAGCATCGGAAAACCCGGCTCGCTAAGCCGAGCGTCGCACAAGAGCAGAACAACGCCGAGAGAGGCGTAGAATAGCGCGCCGAGAGCGGGTTCTGCGCAGGTTCGGGTCGCTTACGCTCAGAGGCGTACAGGGGTGGTCGTAGTTATAGTGATGGTCGATGTTGCGCAATCGTTGCACAGAGTTTGTTTGTGTTTTGTTTCGTAAAATATGATTATACCGTAGATTTGTGGCAGAACAGATGTGGCAGATGTAAGCTAGAGGTTCATTTTATAATCGGGTCAAAGTTGAAATGACATTCCATACTGAGCTTTTTTTTGTTCGAAGACTTGTTTACGCAATATATTGAAAATATGTATTTATTTTGGAATCATTTCGCTCGCAAGCGGCCGGGCGGATGATGGGTCGCTCGTTACCCAACACATCAACAGACACACACACAGAAGCGGACGGCGGGTGGTGGTGGTATGTTATCGGCGGCTTTCATGTGGTCCACACATCGTAACCGAACACCAGAAGACGTAAATCAACTTCGACTCAGCAGCAGCACCGAGGATTAGAAGTGTACCGTCTGGAGGAGAATGTTTAGGTTAGGTTGGAACAAATAATGTACCTAGTTCGAGGGCTCCTAAATAAATCAACGTTTCTTACGATTCGGTAACAAATCTTACGATAAGTATGCGATGTCTTTCAATGCTAATTGTAATTCTTTTTTAAGGATTTTTTTTAAGGAACCGTGAGCGGGCCAGAGAAGAGAAGAGAGAGATATGATATACGTTATTGGGTTTCATGTTTAATTATTTAATTTAGAATAATACTGTTCAGTTAGAGTCAAGTGAACCTCATTAGGTGGGTTCACACGATCTGCGAACTTTTTTTTGTCAATGTCAATGAGTCGAGCTGTGTTCGCCGAGGTTTTTTCAAGCAGAAAAGTTTATCCAGTAATAGCGTGCGTGAAGTTCGTCATCAAAAGTTCGACTAGTGTGAACCCATTTATTAGGTGGGTTCACACGAGTCGAACTCTGCTCGAATTTGTACGATCTGCGAACTTTTTTTGTCAATGTATTAGTGAGTCGAGCTATGTTCGCCGAGTCTGTTTGAAGCAGAAAAGGTTATCCAGTAATAGTGTGCGTGAAGTTCGTCATCAAAAGTTCGACTCGTGTGAACCCACCTATTAAAAACTATATATATATATAAAAAAACAAACATTTCCAAGCATTATATTTCAATAATTACTTATTCAAAATAAACATAAT
>KZ067303.1:0-19011 GCA_002091845.1 Anopheles cracens | reverse complement strand
CCTAGTTGCAAGTTAGTCCACGACAAACTTGTAAGATTTTCAACACCTAGATAAGCCATTCTAAAACAATCTACACACTGGCACTATGCTGTTTCAGGGGTTTTCCGCTAGTCATTTTTAATAAAACGATGGAAATTTAATGAAGCACTGGTCGCAGCGAGTAGCGCTCCGTTTCGGTTTGTTTGTTTACGTTCTTTTGTTATGACAGCACCACATTTGGTGGACGTCAGACAGCGTACCTGCGCAGCTACAACTTCGTATTTCTGCTCAAATCACAGTGGTCGATGAGCGCGCTACGTGATGGTCATGATTTTTAGAGGTACAGGTGTATAAATAGATCAATAACTCTTCTGAGAATCGTTTCGATTTCAAATACTTTGAGTGAGCCGCTAGTCCGTGCGGGATTCAACTCATAATAGTATAATTGAGTGAGTTGAATGGTTTGTTGAATCAACGAAACTCTTTGTAAGGAGTTTAGTCAATTAATTCACTAGGAAGATACAATGGAAAGATGTAATATATGTTTGGATATGTTTGAAAACATAAATGAAACCGATAGAAATATATACAGTTCCTTAACACCATGACAAATTCCCATAAAAATGTATTTATAGAAAATTGAGTTGATAAAGAACAATTAGGCATTCTGGACGCCATGCTCACAAGCAGCGGGTATTTCACAAACTATAGGCAAGCAAGAAATGGAATGCTTAAATCTACAAAGTATATTGAACCAATACAAAAGTATATTTTTCAAATGTTTTCCATACATTTATGGGTCTCTTGAATGATCCATGAGAGTTAAATCGATTCTCTGGAGAGCGAAAATTAATCGGAATATTCGGTAAGACGTTGAAACTCTTATGTTATGAGAATTCTACAGAGCTCCAAGGGATAGATTGAAACCGTGGCGTAGCTTAGCAGCAGAACCTTTGTTTGATTTGTGCAGTTTAAAACTAAAAGATAACTGTTTGGGAGAATTTTCGAAGACATACAGCAGTAGGATTAGAGTTTTTAATATTTATTTATCTTATTTCCTTAATGTTTGTACATCATTTCCTTATAAACTATCTATGAGAACACTTCGCTCCACTCAAACCGCACAGAAATACGTTTTTCTGGGGCGAACTAGTTTCCAAACGTAGCTATTCTTCGCCCTCTTCCTTTACATCCATCGGGTCCGGTGCCGTTCGCCAGCCATCCCCGAGAGAGTCCAGTTTCGCCTTCAGGAACTCGACGTCCCGGGCGCGACTTCTAGTCATCCGTTGAACTTTGTGTAACCTGCAAATCACGCAAGACCAAACGCATCGTATTTTTGTCCACAAATACGTTACAACCAGCTAAACATACCTAAACACAAGCCGTTCGTTGCTTCGCTGCAGGGCTTTGCATTTCTCGTGCAACAATTTAACGCCCCTGCGGTACGCTTCGTTGGTGTCCACTGGGGTGAGATCACTCGGCTTTTCGCTGGCGGAATTTGCACTATGCTGTTTCAGGGGTTTTCCGCTAGTCATTTTTAATAAAACGATGGAAATTTAATGAAGCACTGGTCGCAGCGAGTTACGAGTCCACCGTGACGGATGGTCGTGATGGGAACGGGCCGGAGCATCCAGCGCTTCATCACCTGGTACCTAAACCGACCGAACGTCCATCGAACAGACAGTTTTACGGTCGGCTTGAGGTGCGTCCTTTCGGTGGCGGCGGTGTGCGTTGTTCAAATCGCATTACCACCGGCACCAAAGCCTCGCCGTCGCCGGGTGGCGAGATTATTGAATTTTTGATAAGCCAAACCAAGGCACGGCTTCTCGGTTCCCGTTTTTTCGCACACGCACAGCCCGCTCCGAAGAAAATGAAGGTCGAGAAGTTGCATCCTTTCGCCAGGGCGGTTGGACAAAATTAATGCTCGAACCGCGCACACACACACACCACGCCGGGCCGTTACATTTGGAGGCTCTCGTGTTCGCGTGTTCATCCATTCTTGAACAGTTCCCACAGTTAGCTGAACCATTCTTGAAGTGGTTATTATGTTTAGTTCAAAGATCGATTTCGAACAAGCCGATACAATTACGTCATTTGAAGTGTTCAATCTGACATGTTAAACACAGTGGGGAAGCCTTGCGTGGGAAATGTCATTTCATGAATGGGTGGAAGGTTTTCAACATTGAGTGGGACGATTCCATCTAACTGTGGGAACTGTTCAAGAATGGATGAGAAATACTATAATATAGCGGTAGAATTGCTTTGTATTAATTGAAGGAAAAGCTTCCCAAATACACGATGGTCTGTTGAAAAGACTGTTGTATCTTTAGAAACATATATGAAGAATGGCGCAAAGTTTTAGTTTTATACCTAGCTGGCAAAGGCTAAAGTATTTACAACAGACTGGGTTTCTTGATTTCCAGGTTTTTAGGTTTGGCATGTTCTACGCTGCGCACCTGACGATACAACTATCTATGAATTTAATTATCATCTGACGATCAGTAAAGATCACATTCCCAATAAAACTGTTTTAAAGCATTCTATTTGAAATACAGTCAACGGAATGCTCAGTAAATAAATAAACTTGACCGTACAAGTCGAGCCATACAATATTCCAATATTTTAAGACCCGAGAAGTCAAGTTTCAAGTGCTGGCTGGCGCGAACGAATGCAACGCATTGTATGGAAAGCAAATAAAATCTTCAAAAAGTATCAATCGTTTCAGCTGTCCATCGCTTTCCCCCTTGGTGCCCTCTCCTAAACCTGTTGATTTTAGTACCTAAGGTTCGCAAGCGCCGTAAGAGCAAAGATAAGAGATTCAAAAAGCACGGCTTTCGAAGATGCGCGTGAAAGTTCGGAGACAGCGGAGGCGTTTAGGGCGTTGTTCCAATCGGTGTCGGTAACTTTATAGACACCGAGGGAAATCATCACGGCATACGCTCGCCCGGAGCGGTGGGCATGTGAGTAAAGCGTGCATTATATTAACGGTTTTACAAAAGCGTTAATAGCCTTTATTGTTTGTACAACTATTTGCAACATTTTCGTTCTAAAAGATGGAAAAAGTATTTTTTTCACCACTCGTTTCGAATCTTTTTGTCGAGGTACAGCTACAAACTTTCTTCATATTTCGAACTTTACATCTTGTAACACCTACTCTTTAATGGAATCTTACAGAATTTTTCATCCATTCTTGAACAGTTCCCACAGTTAGCTGAACCATTCTTGAAGTGGTTATTATGTTTAGTTCAAAGATCGATTTCGAACAAGCCGATACAATTACGTCATTTGAAGTGTTCAATCTGACATGTTAAACACAATGTGGAAGCCTTGCGTGGGAAATGTCATTTCATGAAGGGGTGAAAGGATTTCAACATTGAGTGGGACGATTCCATCTAACTGTGGGAACTGTTCAAGAATGGATGAGAAATACTATAATATAGCGGTAGAATGAAGGTCGAGAAGTTGCATCCTTTCGCCAGGGCGGTTGGACAAAATTAATGCTCGAACCGCGCACACACACACACCACGCCGGGCCGTTACATTTGGAGGCTCTCGTGTTCGCGTGTCGCGTGCTCTGCGACGGCCGCACTCTTTTTCCACCCTGAACAGTGCGGCGCTGCGTTTGCTTTTCAACGGCGCAGATAAATATTTGATCAGCTGCCCGCAAGCTGGTTTGTGGTGGCGTTCAGTCCGGCTGAACCTCATCGCCGCCGCAAGGAATGGCGTCCGCGCGCACGAAAGGAGCAACTCCTCCGAAGGGCCATTCCGGTGCCGGAGAGCGGCGCATGTACATTAAACATTCATTGGCGTAGGTTCTTGTTGCGAAATAGGCACACACGCTTGGTGGCCGGCGAGAGTGGGAGAAGGAACCGTTTAAATTCAATGGTACCTATCAGCGTTTAGTGTGTGTGCCGCGCGTGATCATGGTTGCTGCCGCGACAGCCCGAGCTCCTTCAGACGTGTTCAGAAGCTGCTCCTGCTTTGCGCTACCAAATCTTTCCTAGAGCACACACATCTACTTTCTCCCATTTGATTGCGATTTAGGCATTGTTTTATTTCAAAGATTGTGGAGTTTCGGACATTTCCCATATCCTCCATCGAATCTTCCCAGCGAACGTTTTTTAAGGATTCAAAAACCGATGAGTGATTTACTTAGCATTGAAATGTTTTATGTGCAATAAGATTAAGAAGAAGTATGAAAAAGGTGGCTTCATAATGACCGCTTGCGTCACAAGTCATACCACTGTGCGAATTTGATAATAATACTATAAAAAAACTACTGAGACTACTGATTGACTTGAGAGATAGTGAATAGACATTTTATTTGATTATATTAGTTTCTAGATTCAAATATTCCAAAGGGGCTTTATAACATTCAAACGTGTGTCTAATTTTCTTCTTTAAATTGTATTCATATCTCTGAACTTATCAGTTCTTTGCACATTGCAGCCAATTTCTTTCGCATCACCATCCAGATTAAATCTCTTCGATTTTTTTTTCAAATTTTATTCATAACGCTCTACGTCTTCTGTCTTCTCTTCGAAGATATGTTCAAAATTTTATATCGGTCATATCCTGAAATATTATAGATGCAATGGGATTGTATTAGATATTGCTTTCTAAACCTTCTGTTTATTGGCCATTTCTGCTTCTTCAGCGAAGAAAGTATTTTGTACGATATTTTTCTGACAGTTTCGTTTGCAAAAACTTGAGAAGGAACAGAACTCCAGGAATTGGAATTGGAGAAAAACATTGAAGATATTTTAATACTAAAGACACTTCAAACACAATGGACTTCAGTCTCTTCAATGGATATCCATTAATATCTACAGAGCTATCTATTACGTTTTCGGTATTGGTATTGAGGCACTGATAAGAGTTGAAACTTTGCCATTCAACGGCCTGCTCGACATATTGAAACCAACATAAGAAGTTAGGAAGAGCCGTCCTAATAGTAATAGCAAGGATAGCTGGAAAGACCATGTACATTTTAAACGCACATGATGTTTTCAAAACTAAAGAGAAAATGCGAATACACTTCAAAATGGAATATTTATCCTATTATTTGATTACGCTAAATCTTTATGATTAGACACCGCAAGTTAGATGTCTTCCAAAATCTATCGCGATTACTCGATCGATCGTGTGGAGTTCTTTTAATGATATAAAGACTTCAAACTTACAAGCCAAAGTATTTGCATATTAGACGCCACCTATGCAGTTGAACGTCAGTGGCCGTTAATTCAAAACACAGTTCAGAAATAGAAGGAGCCTGTTCAATATTGTAATCGGCATCCTACATTACATACCGATCGGACGATCTGTTTTACATATGGCCCAAGCATCCCATCACTTTACATTCAACTTCGGATTTGTCTTATCCTATCCTATGCCCGTCTCGCAGTTGGGGCTTACGCTTTGTCGAAGATCTAAGCGGCGAATCATCTACACAGGAAAGAAATTGACCCGCTCCTGTTACTAAGAGCGCGCTTGGAGTCATTTTTTCTGCGCATCGAACACCGGTGGACCGATTAGAATATGCAGCGGTTGGTATTGCCAGCAGCGGTAGCAGCAGCAGCAGCAGACGCCCGGCGTCGGCACGCCGGCTCCGTCAGCTTTGACCTTTGACGGTTTGTTCAAATCCACGCCACGCATAAAGCATCCGATTGTTTGGCCGGCTCCTCGGGCTCGGGACCCAACAAGGTGCGGTGCGGCGTATCGTCTAGTGATTATCATAATGCAAACATCTCCTCTGATATATAATGTGACCCGGCGAGCCTGTCGCGAGCCTAGGGTGCAGTTTCGTCCCGAGCGTGGTGCAGTGCGGTCGTGTCGGTGCGTCTTCTTCTCGTCCAGCTCAAGACTTCTAACCCACTTAGGCGACCAGGCTCAGAGCGCGTCCGGGCGTGAGCTGAACTAAATCAATTATCAACCCCAAACCACGCCGGATACAGTGGGTCGGCTGTTGGTCCTGGATCCGAGGCGATCTCAGGAGAGCGATAAATCTATTACATTTCAAAGTGAAAAGTGCACGACCGCCACGTAGCACGTAGCTAAGGTGTGCCACGCAACCGGGCACATATGAGGCCAAGGTGCAGCCAATTTTCCAACAGTGTGTCAGGAGAGTGAGAAAGTGGAAAAAACTAAGAATAGCTGCTAAAGGCTCTAAGTGTGTGTGTGTGCTTGGAGCATGCTGGCCAACTACCAACCTTGACCGGAAAAATAACCATGTTGGAATGGGCAACACTGCAACTCCACCAGTCGCAGAGTGCAGGTTATGTTGCCGCCCGAGCACGCGACGGCCAACTCCTGACCGAGTCACCGGGTCACTGAGTTGACTGATTCCTTTCCCCCAGGGCATTCGCGTCCCAATCTGCGACCCGGCTACACCTCGCACACGAACTGTCAAATCGAATCCGATCGAATCGTTTCGGGGAGCTAAATTTCGCTCGGACGTCTCTGGCTTTTCCAAACAGCGAGTTGCGGTGTGACAAAACTGATTACGGGCGGGTTGTTTGTGGACACAACAGCGCGTTAAATTCGCTGCCAAAATAGCCCCGAAAGTGTTGGTGGCGCGGTGCAAAGTGGTCCGGTCGCTACGAGTGATCAAATTCGTGAAATGACACCCGCTCCTGAAACGCTGCCCCGGACAGATCCGTTTTGACACTTTGTGACATGCGAGCTGAGGGCGCTTTCTGGCGTGGCGTGATATTTGGTTTCGTTTTTAGTATATGCTATTTTTATGTTTTTTTTTTCGCAGTGTTACAGTGTTTTAACTTTCGCTTGTGTGCGGTTTCCGCTGAGGTTCCACCGTGCGGTGTTGGTGGTGTTTTTTTGGTGCTGTTGCTAGAGGGAGTCTGGGTGATAGCTGAAAGTGAGCAGCTTTGTGATAAAGCACGCGTCCGTGTGCCGGCCAACGGCTAGAAGTCTCACTGCTGGGATTACAGGGAGCTGGACTGGAGAGAAAAATAAATACGAGCGCCCATACACACACACACACACACACACGTGTTGGGGTTAAGAGGTGAAAATGGTTCTAAAAAGATTTGTGATGTGTGGACAAATGTTGTTCCTGGTGCTGCTGGGAACTGCATCACTGGCACAACCCGTTTATGGTGAAAGTGAGTACGATTGTTAAGTCTTTTTTTATTTCCTATTTCATTGCCTTTTTAACACTTATTAACGTTCTCCGTAATCTTTTGCTATATTTTCAATGTGATGCTTAACCAGAAGTCAAAGTATCATGGGTGTTAGTACCTTTTATTCCGATTGAAGACGCTATCAATCGAAGCGATCCCGATAGTTTGATTGGTAGCGGAGCAAGTCATCATACGACAGGACTAGTAACAAAATCCCTGTTGGACCGTCCTTTCAAATAAATTTGTTATTGATATTAGATTCTGGCACTATTTTCTTTATGGCATAAACGGGTCATTATGGCTAACTAAACTAGCTACTAGTGTGCCATAACGCCCTACTCATTCCAGTCTATAAACCTTTATGGCTGAAGGTGGAACTGCTCTTCGAGATGTTTCAACCTTTTTTCAATACATTTTTTGTTCTGTTGAATTAGATTGAAGCTATTGGAATTTAAGGTCATTATTTTCGTCAAACCAATTTAGATAAATTTAAATGACGAAAATGGCAAGAAATCTTGCGGAAAAAATGGAATCGAAAAGAATTCTTATGGCAAGAAAAATGTGATATAAACAGCGCTTCAAATGACATGCGCTAATGTAAGATCGTGTCAGATCGGATCAAGGAAATGGTTCTCGTACATGCACTGGGCGTAAAGTTGAACGTGCCACGATTGTAATTATTTGTACAGTAACAAGATACGCTAGCTGCGCCACCGACATGCATTAACCATAAGCCATGTGAAATGCGAAGCGGCGGCGCTTATCGCAGCCTCCGCAAACAGTGCTGCACTTGGGTTCGAAACGTAATACAACTAGTTTCTGTCCTGCGGCGTTATCTAGCGCCCGGGTGGCGTTGCAGAGATCTGTAACTTCTGTAGATCTGTAAGAGATTAGTTTGTAGCCGTAAATAGCAATCGCGAAGGTACAACCGTTCCAAACAAAGGTAAAAAGCTTAATGTACCTGCCTGAGGTACTGCACATGTAAAATCTTCAAACTACTACTGTTTGCGCGATATGTCTGCATCGAATACTCACACCGTGGGTACAAATTGAAATCCATTGAAATCCAAAATGAACAACTACATATATCTCTTAACGAATAGGAGACATTATTATGGCATGGCTTGTGCCTAATCCAATAGACTGCTACGATACAGTTTAGCCATAAAACAAATCTAGTTTTTAGTTTTGTTTTCAGCAACGCTGTGATTGGTACTAGCATAATTATGGCATGGTTCATGGCTAAACTACTTTATGGCTTGCATACCGTTAAGCCATAAAACAAATCCGTTGGGTTTCTAATCCAAATAAGTCATATGTAATCTTGACTTTAGTTTCGCATCCAGTAATAGGCCATGTTTTTTTTACACATAAATCAAGTCGCACTGCTACCGATATAAATTCAGCTTTATTAGAACTGGGTAGTCGAAGCCCTATGGGAAATTATGTACATGAAAATATCATCACCACCATATCAACATCATGTAGAAAATACACAGTGCCTCAACCGCAGAATGGTTCACCTACAAATTGAGCGATTTTCTATCTTTGCTGGCAAATTTCAACATACCTGATGTTTTGAGGAAAATTAAATTTAAGTAATCTAGAGCGACTAAGTTCTTGTAGTCGTGTAGATGAACCAAAATTACTATAGGTAAGAACTTAAGCGAGTTCATGCTACTTAATGCAAAAGTGACATGAGAAGTGTAAATATAAGAAGAGAAAACGAAATAAATAAATGAATGCATAAATAAATAAATAAATACATAAATAATAAGTAATAAGTATAAAAAGTGAAACAAACTTTCAACGCGCCAGAATACATGCAAGTCAAATAGACAAAATTCTCGTCGAATGTTTATTAGAATATAAAAAAAAACTTTTTTTTATTACAATCGGTCAGAGATCAGAGATCTGGAGTTAAATTGGAACAAAAATTTACACACACATTTTAACAAAGACAAGGCTTATTAAAACAAGTTCAAAGCCTTCGAATGTGCCATAAAACGATTTCGGAACGCTTATAAAAATAAAAAATAAATAAAAATAAAAATGTGTTCCAATAATAAATAAACCAATAAATAACTACTATCAAAACTCTTTTATGTGTCCGATTGATGTATTGTAAACTGGACTTATTTTTAAACTTCAGATATGTGATGAAGCTTTCTGCAAACAACACACTGGCATTAATTCATTTTTTTATGTCTAAAAATATTGTAGAGACGAAGGTTCGACACCTTTGGAGCTCCAATTCGCCGAGCCGGGCGAAACACAGTGAGAGAAGAAAGATGAGTTAGAAGGTAGAAGATGAGATAGAAGAGATGAGAAGCAATCGAGTCGTCAAAGAGGAAAGCCAGTACAGCCAACAGGACAACAGAGCAACGTAGAAAGCCAGGGTGAGGAAGCGGACGAGAAAGTGAGGAGTACCATGTTAAAATTGTAATTGAGTGTACTAAAATTTAAATACAGTTTCAGAACTCCTTCCCCGACGGGAAAGTTATCGAAAAACTCAGCCAACAAATATTCAAAACCATAATAATAAGATATAAAACAAAAAAAAAACAATTTAATTGCCCTCTAAGCGTTATATATACTCGAATAAAATTCACAGCGAAAGCAAAATTACAACCGATACCCTGCTGGTGCCATCCTGAGTGTGTTCCTCTAGTTTCTATGCCAAAAACGTTCCACCCGTCCGAGCCGGCTCCGATCGCGTACGTGATTAATGCCGTCAGGCGCAGACGTGCACCAGGTGCGCCTGTGTGGGAACGCGGTGCAACCAACGCTCGCCGATGCTTTAACCATTAGAAACACACCGCCCGGAATGGCAGTGCGGCAGTCGGACGGACAAATTGAAATCGTTTCATATTGTTACGTTTATTGACTTAGAAATCGGTAATTGAAAAACACGACGGCACATTATTTATGAGGAGGATTTAATTATACACTTCCTGGGAACTTATTGACTTAGAAATCGGTAATTGAAAAACACGACGGCACATTATTTATGAGGAGGATTTAATTATACACTTCCTGGGAACCGGCACTGCGCCGGCAAACACCCGGTCGAAACACACATCCAAGTGTCGGTACGAGGCATCCGGCATCTTTCGCTTGCGGTTCCGTTTCCGTAGCCAACGAAAGAAGCCCCTGCTTTCCATACCGGCAGCGGTGAGCAAAGGTGCAGCTTAAAAGGTTAAATTTTATTAACTATAAAATATAACGTGCGGCAAACAGCTGGAGACAGCCATATGGGTCTCACACCATCCCCCAGCAGATGGTTTAATTTAATTTTCGGTGCGGATGTAGTATGTGGCATGTTTTCCAGATGTAAAGCACTGTGTGTCGGTGGAGGCCGCTCCTTATGTCGCTTCGAAATCGCGCGAACATAACTTTGATTGTTTCGTTATGAGCCGGTGTGGCACCGAGTGCATCTGGTTCTGGGCGGACTGCGACAGTTTTCCGCAGTACATGCGTTTTCCACGAGCGCTCCCACCCACTCCGGTGAAGTGACGAATGATGGCCGACACACCACGGCATTAGGCTGAACCGGCCAAATCAAGCACCGATGGAGCCGGGAGGTGCGCAATGTCGGGGGTGCCGGGTGCGTTATAAATAATTGATTTAATTTATAAAATAATACACATTTATCACTACACACCGCAGACCCGGTTGGATGGGTGGGGGCGGATGAGTACCGAGAGGCCGGGATCGGGTCGTGATTTTTATGTTTTTGCTTTATTAATGATGGCTCCATTCGAAAGGGGGGCTCCCGCCGTGAGCAATTTATTTCTACTGATTGCTGTTTTTGAGCACTGATTCGGCGTTGTGTTTGTGTCCCGGGAACATTTTTATTGTTTCGGCCGATAATCCACTTTGACAGGGATATATTTGGTTTTGTTTTCACGGTGCGGGCGATGTTTTTTTTGTTTGTAAGTGGAAAATGAAGTGGGACAATATGGCAAATGTTTAATGCACTTTTTCGAGAGTGATCCGTTGCAGACCATGCGATGTAAGTGATGTGTTTGTGTGAAATCGAGACGTCGAGTGTCGTAAAAACATGAAGAGAAAGGTTCATCAGCAGCTAATTGAGGATGGGAGCAATTTAGTAAAATATTTCTATATTATTATTGAAAATCAATGAAAATCAATACATGTCTCCATCGTAAACGAGAATTTTACACTGAAATGGACTGTGGCGCGGCAAGTTTTACAGAGAAATTTGAGAAATTGAATTGTTCAATTCTCACAGTGTTTTGTTTGATATTTTTGTCGAAGAATTAAGCTTCATATGGTATCATTTTCAGCTTTATTTCCACGCACTGAGAGATGGCGTCACTTAAATAAATTATTTGAGATATATTTTCCCGATAAATGGGGCGATATTACTCAACCCAATCACATGTTTATTCATTAGTTTTTTTAGGTTTTATTTGAATCTAGTTAACACTAACGGACAAATCTGGTGTCAATTGACACTTCTGCAACTTTGAGCTTCGATAACTCGAATACGGTTAGAGATATTGACAAACGGGTTTCACCTAAAGTCTTATATTTCTGGAAAGTTTTTTTTAAAAGAGTTTTTAAAAATTTTAAAATCCGAAAATTTCTGAGATACAACTTTTTACTCCTTTCGTGCAAATCATGGTGTCAATTGGCACCTAGAAGGCTATTTTTGCCAATTGTTGACCAATTGGGCTGAAATTTTCAGCCCAGTTGTGCGCAAACTATTCTAGTTTTATAATCCGTTGAGTTTGTGACCCTACCCCGTCCCGATTGCTCCCCAGCCCCCCGTCAAGTAAAAATCGGCCGACGCCAAAATTTTAAAAACATTGAAAACTATACGTAAATTTTTTTGGAGCCCAAATTCCATAAAATGGCATATAGGGGCAGTAGTCCAGGGCCTAAAATAAAAATTTCAGAATTTTCCGATCAAAATTGTACGATTGGCTTCACTTTATACCTCAAAAAGAAGAAGAAGAAGAAGAATAAAATTCGAAAAAACGAGTATTTTTTGTGCATTATGCTTTTCCAAGTGATAATTGATAGAATTGTGTAATATTCATACAGAAAAACACTTTTTATTCGGTCTACACGATTTTCCATAGCTTCTGCAATTGGCACGTGACTTTCTCTATGAAAAGACAGCGGGAGCGGATATTCAAAGTGATCCCATTTCCACAATTTTGATCGGAAAATTCTGAAACTTTTACTGTAGGTCCTGGACTACTGCCCCTATATGCCATTTCATGGAATTTGGGCTCCAAAAATGTTTACATGTAGTTTTCGAGGTTTTTTAAATTTTGACGTCGGCGGATTTTTACTTGAGGGGGGCTGGGGGGCAAACGGGAGGGGATAGGGTCTCAAACTTGACGGATTATAAAACTAGAATAGTTTACGCATAACTGCTGAAAATTTCAGCCCAATCGGTCAACAATTGCCTAAAATAGCCTTCTAGGTGTCAATTGACACCATGATTTGCATCAAAGGAGTATTCGGTCCATTTGACCGTAAGTGTTAAGTTGTTCCTGCGTAACTAGAAGGTACGGTCGAAATGAGCCTCGAACCCACGACGTGGAGTGTGGAATGCCGTGCGCTTTGCACTGAGCCGTTTGATCGCTCCAACCATGTGACGTGTTAAATCGACCAGTATATTTTCGTATACTGTGTGTATTGATACTTTAACTCTTCTAATAGCGCATATGTGATTCTGTTGTGTATCAACTGATAGCAACAGTGTTCTGAAGCAGTGTCCAACAAACGGGGTCACTCAAAGCTGCTTCTTTCTACAATCCGAACAGATTAATCAATAAACGTTTTCCTGCCTGTGAGGCATATTTTTTATGCTCCCACATCGGGTGAAAAAAACGCATACTCGCCTGCTCGTCGTCAACGGGGTTGCGATCAATTTTCACTGATCGTTTTCCACTTTTTTTCTCTCCGTGTCGTCACTAATTTGAGTGCAGATTAAATTCTTTCGCAGCTCGGGGTGGATTTTTTTATGTCTGCCACCAAAGAGTGCAATCATCGGTTTTTAATTTAATTTGTTAATATCTTCCACCGAAGCCGAGTGGACGGGTGGAAAAGAACGCGACTGGAAAACGCTCCAGAAGGCGAAAGATTTATCCGATTCGCGAATATTACTTATTAATCGATGGGTATTTGCGTTCATTATCGTGTTCACGCGGGCTACGACGGCGTTGCGGCTTTAAAAATGGTTTGAAAAGCGTTAAAAAGGCAGGAGCAAGTAAGCCTAAAAATCGCACAATGCGCAGGAGGCAAAGGTAGAGCAGGATAACGACAAATAATTTATTACACTACCTGCCAAACCCGGCAAACGGCGCCGGAGATTATCGGGCATACATCTTCGATACATCCTTTCATCGTCGGCCCCGTTTAATAATAGACACGCTTTGTTCGGTCGGTATTTACTTACATCGGGCAGGGGCGAATGGAAAATCGCAACACGCCGTTCCTTCCCGTCGTACGTGCAGCGATTGCATAATTCCCGCTCCAGCTTCCACAGCAGCCTGGGCTATCTATTATTTACCTTCGATTTCATTATCAAACCAATCGGAGGAAGGTGTGGGTGGGCCTGGGTCGGAAGACGGCACGGAATCGAAAGATCGAAGCCATTTCTATTATAATTACTATCGATCGAGAGTGAACGAGTGGTGGAAAATACCGTAAATGGATACCGCTTCTACCGGCGTTTGCGTTCCGTAGCCGTAGCCGAAAGGCCAGGAATGCTGCCGCAGGTGATACCGGACCACCCGTGCCTGTGTTTGGTCGGTGGGTCGAAAAACAAAAATGTAATTCTTGCGCCCCAAAAACTCATTTTTGTAATAGATACATAAAACTCTGGCTCACCTCTCCCATTTCGGCCACTACCGTTGCACTATTTATGGGTCGGAGCGTGCTGCACCGGAAATGCAATCTATGGATGCCAGGCGGCCAGCATTGTTGGATCGTAAACGGACGGACGCTCGGTTCCGGTAGGTGCAAGCGAAATTGATTCACGGTTTTTCACCGGCACTACTCCGACCCGGTGACATCTCGAGCAGTTTCGTCACTTTCGGGGGTCAAAACCGAGACCTGCACCGTGAGAGAGGCAGTCGGTCGTAATTGGATTCGAGCATTTTATTACCTTCTCATTGTGCGATTGCTTTCGGTCGCTGCTGGTCGTAGTTACGCTACGGATGACGGTCGATTTCAAACACACACACACGTGTCGTAATCGTGTTCCTTAACCATGGAAAATGGAAGAATGATTTTATGTTGATAGGACTTTTGTTACTCGAACACTAGCCACCTTTCTTCCACGCCACGCTCGTGTTTGTGCGAGTGTACGATGCACTGGAAATGATGCATCAAATGGCTTTTCATTAATGCTTACATTTTATTCAGTGGCTAACATCTCCCTTCGCGGGTTTCTATTTTCGTTTGATGTTTTTATTTGATATGTTTGTTTAGTATTCTCAAGTATGAACACACATATAAATACTTACATTCTCGTTAGTACTTACATCTTAGTTAATTCTTACATCTAGTTTGTAGGGTAGAAGGGGGCGATGAAACTTGTTGAATTATTATTACCTTATTTGCTGATCTCTCTAAAAACGTGTGATTTATAAAGGGCTTCATGTATCAAATGAATACATCAAATCAAGAAAAAAAATAATAGGAGTTAATTTCGATCCTCGCTCCTGGCTTCTGTCCTGTGTGGTGTCTTTAAGGCTTCGATAAAGTTAAATAAGCCCCTGATAAGGCTCCAATAAGGTTCCAACAAGGCTCCGATAAGGTTCTGAAAAGTTTTCGATAAGACGCCGATAAGACTACCAGAAGATTCCAATAACACTCCGATAAGATTCCATTAATACTCCGACAATGCTCTGATAAAGCTCTGATATGGCTCCAATAAGGATCCAATAAGGTTCCAATATGGTCCCATTAAGCCCTTATTACACAGGGAATTTTTTGGATGGAATTTTCTGTCAAAAATGATTCGATCGAGGTTTTTGACAGAAAATTCCATGCCGTGTGTGTAATCACGATCCGTGGCATCAAGTTGGAATATTCTGTCATCTGATCTACGTTGAGTTTAAAATGAAAGTTTTTACTGATGTTGCGAAATGCATCAGCACAGAACTAAACAAAACATTTATTGGGAGTTCTAAAAAGCCGAGTGCGAAATTCTTCTGCGGAGTAAACAGCCAATTTTCAACGTTGACAGATTTTACCACACGGTGACATATTATGAATAGGTCGAGTCGAATTCATTTTTTCGAGGCATGGTAAAATCTGTCAAACCGATTTGACAGAAAATTCCATCAAAAAAATACCCTGTGTAATAATGGCTTTACGGATAATGCCTCTATATGGCACCAATTAATTTCTGACAGGTCTGTTACAAGACTCCGAAAAGGCTCCAATAAGGTTCCAACAAGGCTCCAATAAGGTTCCAATAAGGTTCTGGAAAGGTTCCGATAAGTTTCCGATAGGGCTCCGATAAGACTCTCATAAGATTCAGATAAGACTCCGATAAGGTTTCAATAACACTCCTACAATGCCCCGATAACGCTCCAATAAGGTTCCGTTAAGGCTCCGATAAGGCCTCAATAAGGCTCCGATAAGGTTTCGACATGGTTATTATAAGGTTCCAATAAGAAAAGGGAGAAAGCGTGAGATGATTTTGGCATCTCACGCAATTGAAGAGTTTTTTTTAATAATACATGAGCTGAAACTACAAACTATATAAATTTGGAAATTAATCTTTCAGGAAATTTGTGAACACACAATCAACTTTTCAACACACTAGTTTCTATAATTTCCATGTTGCTTCCTCGGTAACAGCTCCGTCTCAGGTTAAATACAGCAATACGCACAGGCTGCATGAAATCATTCCACCATTCCGTAGCTTCTAGCTTAGTTCTAGCTTTATCTTATTCTTTGGTGCGCCAACGGAATGGCACATCGTGTTGACATGACCTGATAAAGATAGAATATGACTTTATCTAATACAAGGGAAAAACTATGAAGCCTTTGGAAAAAAATAAATTTCTTTAACAACTGTTTTTATAAAAATCTAATAAGAACTTGAACGGAATGAAAATGTACCAAAACTCGCTCATAAATTAGTGCACATTTTATATGAATTTCATAGCTTTTTAAATTTATTTCAACTTATTATTGTTCGTATCAACATAACGTATCAAATCAAATTAACTATTAAACTATTAAAAAACCATGTGGATATTTTTTTACATTCAATCATCTTAATCTCTTAATCATCAAAAGTTATAATTCATTCCCACTCGGCGATTGCCGGTCGTGGTTTACACATATTTTCCGCACGCTTTGCCCGGTCGTCACCGCCGCTGCTCGCACCACGTTTCAGCTGCGGCAAAGGGTTCAAGCTGAACAGGCGCACGGACAAGTGCGAGGATGTGAACGAGTGCGAGACGGGCGAGGCCACCTGCAATCCGGCGAACCAGGTTTGTCGTAATACCCGCGGCAGCTTCCTTTGCGTCGATGTCGTGCTTCCGGACATCGCCTGCGATGCTGGGTACGCGCCGAAGGATGGACAGTGCGAAGGTAAGTCGTACGGTTCCGGTGCGCCCGGAAACCGGTACCAACTACTTACCGGTGCTTACCGAACGAAGCAGAAACAAAAACTGAACATCATTCCCCGCACGCACACACAAACACACCCCATATCTTGAAGTGTTTGCTCATCCTGTACGTCTGAGTTAGTGGCTAGTGACAAAGTGACACTCCGGTGGCCCTTTTTCACTTGAACTCTCGTTCGGAGCTTCCGCTTCTGCTTTGCTTGCCGCTACATTGCTGCCGTGTTTGCCCTGGCATACTCGGTGCCGCTTGAGTTTTTCATCGAGTTTTATGCTTTGCCGCTGGTTTATCTTCCCCTACCCCGTACAGATATTGATGAGTGTGCCGCCGATAAGAACGCCTGCGACAGTAATCAGATGTGCACAAACGAAATCGGTGGATTCAGGTGTGATTGTAAAATTGGATTCAACTTGGATACGGTAACAAACGCATGCGTTGGTAAGCAATCGTTCAGCCGTGCTCACGTACGGGCGCTTATTAAGATTTCGCTCATATTATCGGTATTGGGTTTAATTTGATAGCATCGTTTATTGGAGGGAATTCGTTTTAGATTTGAAATGGATATTGTGTAGAGAGAACCTTTTTATCCGTACTGTCTTAGTGTTGGTCTTGATTCTTACCTTCAAATATTTACTCTTGGCATTTTCCGAGATTTACTAACCTCTTATACATACATGTTTGTTAGGTAGATCCTGGAATTTAGAATACCCTGGAGAAGGGAGTTATACATATTAGCTCAATAAGTGATCTAGGTTCACCTATTTCTTGAACTACTGTAACAATAGTGTAACAAATTTCTTCAAAACCGCAGCAACCATAGAAAATTTGTATTGTTGTCACCTGGATCGAGTGGCGCCATCTCTTGACGGATAACAGAACATAAAACTAATTTGAGTTTTATCGCGATTTTTACATTTTTCTTAGTAACTTTAAAACATTATTGTCATGATACGCCGCCATGCGAAACTCTATTTTATTATCATAATGATTTTTAGTAATAGAACGCAGTCTATAAAGACCCTAGTTTCGTAATAATACTCTAATTGTAAAATACGAACTTTGTTAGAGCAACCGGTAAAGTAAAACCTAATAAACTAACTAACAAATACACCGTAATACGAGCTAACAAAATGATACCGACCTTAAGAACATACATTTATTGTCGAAACATATAAGGTAACCATCACTGTGCGATAACATTAATAAGTTGCTAACCTAATAACAGAGAGATGGCTTGGTGATCATCATCCTACACAAACAAATAGAACAACAAAAAAACTCTATTCAATTAACTTTTCCTAGTGGCATTGCTTAATACAACCTGTTCTGACTTTGTCTCTTCATTTTACACACACACACACATAGATGTCGACGAGTGCGAGGAGGAAGGTGCCTGCGATGAAGGATACCTTTGCGTCAACATCGAGGGCTCGTTAGTGGCTAGTGACAAAGTGACACTCCGGTGGCCCTTTTTCACTTGAACTCTCGTTCGGAGCTTCCGCTTCTGCTTTGCTTGCCGCTACATTGCTGCCGTGTTTGCCCTGGCATACTCGGTGCCGCTCTCTAATTCCGCTAGATGTTAACGAATGCTTAGAGCTGCTTGACGCCTGCGACCGGGAGAAGGAACACTGCCTGAACGGACGTGGCAACTACTCCTGCCTGCCGAAGGCCGTCACCATGTGTCAACCGGGCTTTGCCTACAACGTGAGCTTGGGCGTGTGCGAAGGTTTGCCAACAGCTTTTTCATTCACATCTCCCTTCACGATGCCTCCGGACGTAACTTTCACGTCTTGCGGCTCTAGTTACTCACAGCTGTACTTAATCATATCAGGCTTAGTGATAGTATCGCTTTACAGTAGTGGACAGGTAACGCTGTAATCGTGCGTTACCGTGCTTTTTCATACTAACATAATTATTTCATCTATTAAATGTGGTTAATACAACATACAATATAGCAAAAACAAATAAACATAACAGCATGAAAAAGGTAGTTTTCCAAATTTATTTATAGCAAATTTATAGCAGTTTATAGCTGCTTCAAACCTATTATTTATTTTTTAGGTAAAATTTTGACTATTTTACAATCTTGCATTATCTTAATACTTACTACAAGAAAGAGATATAAATAGAGAAAGAGAGAGTGTGTGAGAGAGAGCATAAGTAAGTTTTTTTACCTTTATTAAGCAATTAGAAAATAAAATTTGTGTATTTTTAGCTCTTCTTCGAATCCTGAAATTCGTTCGAAGTTCTATCGACCAGTTTG
>KZ067301.1:42422-54233 GCA_002091845.1 Anopheles cracens | reverse complement strand
AGCAGGGTGCATGGTACACCTGGCGTGTGCATTCCAGGCGCCGGCAAACTAACGCAACCCGACCAGCCGGACCAGACATTCCCCTGCGCTTAGTCCCGCCGGAAGTATTTGCGGTATTTGTACTGCGGGCGTGTCAAGCAGGAGGGCCGGTATGAAGCGGTGGACGGTGCAGCCGAAAAGAGAGATGAAGAGAGAAAGCGGAGGAAAAATAAGCAGCGGTGAGTTAGAAGCGTTTAGCAGCGTGAGCGTGTCGAATTGACTATGGGTGGGTTAGTAGCGTTATGGAGACTTTTAACCAAGCTGTGGATCAGTACTGTCAAGTGCTTTTTAACAGGTTACTAGATGACAGCTGAGCTTTACATTGACTCCTCTAGTGTTTTATGTTGTATAGATTAGAAAAAAGGCTAGTCGCAAGAAATGACTAATCACTATCTACTAAAGTTCTTCTACTAAGAAAGAGTCAAACGGTACAACTCACAACAGAAAGTTGTACTAGTTCCTTTCACGCATGATTGTTTAATTGAAAACAATTTAAAAAATCTGGCAATACGAGGATTGATTTCACTTTCATTTACTTTTGATGCTTTGCATCGGAATCCGATGCCTTTTACAACCACAGTGAGCAGAAAGGTTAGAGCTTTTGACGTAGGATGACGTGTAATTTGACATTTAGTATCCGCATGGGTTATGAAGCGTTACAAAGCGTTACATCAGTCAGATGAAGCGAATTTTTAACGACGCAACATTTCAGACGACCATTTGTAGTCACTCTATCAATCTATCGTGCACGATCCTCGTGGCTGATCTAGTCCGTACGCCAACCAACAACATATTTGGCATATTTGGCAGGTGCTCTATCACTTTTCATACAGCAATTTGTCAAAGGCGACATGGCGACATGCGACAAAGAATGTAGCCAATTTTTTTTTGTGACTCAGCTAGTGCAAATGATATTGTATATAAGGGAACCCATTATTCTTGTTTGGAAGGTCCAAGAGTTGGACCTAGAGCCCCAAGTTACTTTGATTTTTTTGTATCTTAATAGTTCTACTTTTGATATCCGAAATAAGTGAAAATTATTATAAAGGGTCTGTTGGATTATCTGACTATTGGCGGGTGTTCCTATCGAGTGCATCAAATGTAATAAAACCTAAGATGATGTAAAAGTGTCTGATAGCGTGAGTATCTTATAAGACTCGAATGCACTACTAACATTTGATTTCAACATTGATTTCAATTTGACTGGAAATCACGGGAAAGAATCTCGAACACTTATTTGACCTTCTTGAAGCATACACCAGATCCAATGTGTACGATACCAAACCACGGCAGACACGGTATCGCACTACCAAATCCCGGCCCTACCTTATCAAACCACGGACAGGGCCCGTCCTCGGGTTGAGGTTAAATCGCCGGAATGAGAACTTAATAGAGGCTCCGTGCCGGGAGGTCTAAACCACGGACAGGGCCCGTCCTCGGGTTGAGGTTAAATCGCCGGAATGAGAACTTAATAGAGGCTCCGTGCCGGGAGGTCGGGAAGCGGCCCTAATCCCTTGTGGTCGTGTGTCTGTGTTCATATGTGTGTGTTTGTGCGTTTGTGTGTGTGGTTGTGGTGGGTTGCCGTCCTTACCCTGAGTGCCTTGCGTGCCGTCATGCCGGTGGAGGCAAACTCGTCCTCCTCGCTGCTGACCAGCGCCATCTTGTCCGCCAGCTTGCGGGCGGTCTGTTCGCTCAGCTTCGAGCGGGCCTCGGTGCGGTACGACTCCAGCGCGTCATCCGATTGCAGCTGACTGAGCAGATTCTTGCTGGCCCGGATACGATCGAGCGTTGCCTGGACCTGCGGAGCGTGAAGCGAGAAACGGTTGGGAATGAGCCACACACACACACACACAAGTTGGCGTTTCGCCTGACGTGGCGAAAACTTTAATTTTGTCTCAACGATTAAGCTGATGGCGATTTGTGGTGCGATCCTTGAGAAGGTCGCTAGTGGGGGAGGTTAGTTTAAAAAGCTGGAACTGATTTTTAATCCTATATTAAGCTTGATACGGAATAACTGGCGAAGGTTTCTTGCAGGTCCCTGTTGGATCTTTATTTTATAGTTCAGAATGACAACCGACGGCCATCGCAGCAAGCTTCGACATGAGTGCAATCAAAGCAGGCAGTACATTTAGTCTTCTCAACAGCACAGGCTCTTTATGCCCCGAGATTGCTCCCAATAAAAAAACGTTTATATATGCTGTAAATCACAACCACCCGACGATAAAGCGATGTTTTCGCCTGTAAAGTCCACCGCCAATGACCGGTAATTACCCGGTACTTCGCTTATGGCTTTTAAATTAGTCACCCGATTCGAGTGGGCAACGTCTACCAATGCAAGCGTACGACAAACGGCCCAACTGACACATTCCTTCCACCGACAGCAGACGACGGTGGCAACCAAACAATCGCTAGCCGGCAAGAATGTTGACGGTTGCACGTCGTTTGGTGGCGGGCGCGAGCGCGCGCTCGCTTGGAGTACAATATAATTAGCGGGCGGGCCGGTGCCGCTTTGCCATTTTGTGCGATTTTATTTTTATCGCACACGAGAGCGGCCACTCACACCGCCACCGAATGCCTCGAAAAGGAGCTACGCCTTGCGTTGATCGCGCGTACGCGTATGGGGAGAACCGGCTAGCGTACCGGTTTCTTCCGTTCCGGACCCCAGAACCGAAGCCTTCGGGTAGGTTCCCCGCACGTTTGGGGAAGGTATTTTTAACTCCATCTACCACCACGCAACCGCGTGCAGGAAGCGACAGGGAGAGCGAGACGTGAATTGCGAGTAAGTGAAAATAAAAACTTACTCATCCGGCCGTTGCGAGGGGAAAATAAAACGAGAGATAAAAACGACGAATATTAAACCCCAAAAATATCCGTCCGTCCGTCTCGAGGCTTAGTCAGCATCGAGTAAGACTTCAGACTTCAAGATTCTGTCTCACATGGTGTGACAAAATTCACCACGAGACATCAATCAGCTGATCGTGGAGCTGCCCGAGGGTTTCCTGCCTCGAGCGAAGAATTATGGACGCGCACGATGAACCGCCCGAGTGCAAGGAATGCACACACATCCATCATGCGGCAGGGTTGTGTTTAAATAATTGTCATTTCAAATAATTAGTGCAAGCTTCGTTCCCTTCTGCTTGTTTTCTCTGCGACTCGTTCTTGTTCCTGACACTAATGAATAGCGCCCGATCATGATAACAATATTTGCAAAGTAAACGTACACACTCACACTGATATAACGTACACACTCACACTGATCCTTCGGGCCAAGGTTAACACACTTGGATACATCAACGGGCGCACTCGCTGGTGGTATACTTAGTCCCGACCATGTTTGACATAACCTAAACAAACCCTCTGTCATCAATCTCTGTTTTGAGTTTTTGTTTTGCGGGGCGTACGGGAACAAAGCTATTTCGGCCCGGCGATATGATGAGATCATCGTCAAGAAATTAACTTCACTGACCGCCGTCGCAGACAGGCATGCTGCGGTGAGTTGTTTTATCAATGGCCGTACGAACTTCCCGTTCTAAGAGGAGCGTTTCAATGTGCTGCTCTAGATGGCGAAGGTTACATCTTAAGGAGATGAAATATTGTCTTAGCATCAGGTTCTCACAACCTTAAGGTCCATTTAAGGTTCGAGTAAAAGTTAACTCGAACCGTGTGCGGAGTATTTTTCACCACGAGATGAAAAATTTCATTTCTGTCGTTTGTGCTTTTCAATTTGATGGAAATTATACATTATTTATTTGTTTTTTAATATCGGGAGCCAACATGGAACACCTCGAATACAAGTGAAAGACAATTTCTGCCCAGAGACTTTGAGAGCAACAAATTAAGTACATACAAGGAAGACTTAAAGTCGGTAACCATTGTTAGTACGTTTTAGTACATATTTTAAGGAGTTAGTTTGTAATTTTATTGTCAACTTCTAGAGGATTTGTATCTGAGGGTATCTGAGAATGGTTCCATATTTTAAGTCTACCGGGGAGTTGTTTATATGTCATACTGATATCTTAAGTAAATATAATACATAGTCTACAACTTTTGCAATCTCACTCAAAGACTATTCTTTACAAAAAATGGAATTAGACAAAAAGATCTTTGTCAAACTTCCGTTCATCTTTTTCCACTGTGATGCAACACGATACACAACCATCCGATATTGCACATCTGTTTTGGAACTTTTGAAGGACACTCGAAGTCAAGATCGAAGTGTGTTTGATACGCCAATGACAGTTAGTTGGCTGTTGCTTAGCGCCATCTAGTTTAAAACAATGAAAATTTATAAAACAACGGAGCTAACATTCAACTTAGCACAAGAAAAAACTTGTTCTAAAATGCTCCGAGTGCAACACTGCCTAGTATACGTTACAAACTTCTACTACTTGCTTCATTTACTCCATTTACTTTCATTCCTTATTGGTAACTGAAAAGCATCACACAAACATTTTGCTTTTTAGGGTAAGATCTTGAAGTTATCCTCCAGGAACCATATTTTTAGTACACTTGGAACATAAACTGTACTAAAACACAACTACTATCGGCTACATTATATTTCTCATTCTTTTGTTCGGATTCAGAATACTATAAGTGCTTCGATTAGTACACCTTCTACGATGTCAGCATGTCTGAATGTAAATTACAAACTAAATGGAAAAATGGCACCAAAACAACACACAACACAGCGCTAGTGGAATGTTAGTGTGTGAGAAATTTAGTCCATGCATGCACGGGAAAGCAAAACGCGTTCAATGTTCTCCCACAACTGTGATTAAATATGCTTCCAGCTTCGGTTTTGTTCGGCCTCGAGCGATCGACCCGACTGATGAGCCCGTAAAGTGATACCGATCATTGATTAATGGCTTCCGAATGCACCCCACACCAAACAAACTCGCTCACTCGATGGGGTTGGGGGAAAAAAACGAACGATTGTCAAAAACGGATGCGAAATGAGACACTCTGGCAAGGCAATGGCAATGGCGTTAAACGATCGAACCAAAAGCATGATCACAAAACTTACGGTATCGATCGGAGAGAGAGAGAGAAAGATGTGCTACGTTAAGAGAGAGAGAGAGAAAAAACAGACAACAAATCTACACAACACGATCGATGGTGCTCTCGCGTCGAAACGGAACCGCCGTCCGAATCGTATCACATTATCATTTTATTCACCATGTTGTCGAGTGATCACACACCAACACTAGCGCTTAAACGGGACGGTTTCGCAATGGTGTTCTTTGCACGGTCGGAAACGGAAACAGCCATGTTGTTTTGCTTGTTTGTTTGCAAATTTTAACTAGCCCGTGCGCGATCCGGGTGTATATGCCTTCTAGAGATTGTTTAGAGAGTTTCTTTTTTGTTTCGCGTAACTAATCGTGTTTTCAATTGAATAAATATTTCGTTTCTTACAAGCTACTGTATATGGTTTGTAGTTTTGTTTTGCTCTAAATAAGTAATAAATAAACAATTTATCTTCTCCTACTGGGATATACAAAAAACAAACACGAAAATACTACTGTGGCAGACAACGTTTTAAGCGTATCATGTTCTCCCTTTTCCTGCTAACTGCTAACTTAGTCAATTCGTTTTGCTAAACTAGAATTCGCTTGCTAAGCGTCGTTTTGTTTTGATCCGATTGGGCCAACAAAAGAGAAATAGAACCAAAAACCAAAATTTGTTGCATCCGTTTTTCTTAACCCGCCTGACGGTTGAAGTTTAGTTTAGTCTAAGGTGTGTGTGTGTATAGCTTTAAGCACGCAGCACTCAGGTAACGAACAATGAACAATCCAGCCTTAAACGAGGGCGCTTTCGCAAACCTTCAGGGTCGCCCCAATCTCGCCCTACCCTGGAAAACCCTTTGGAAACATATTTGAATCTAGCGCGCGCGCGAAGGTGGTAGTATACATTAGTATGACACAAAACACAAACACGAACGTTTGGGAACGAAAAGGAGGGTTTTTTTGTTGTTAGAAACGGAGGATTCGAAGGAGGGGATAAAGACGGACAACTGGGGCCCGAGCAGATCGCTCGGTGCCATAAACAAAAAACACATCGAAATAAACAACCCGTAAGGGAAAGAAAAAACACACAACAGGAAACCAGAACGGCTCTACGGACGACGCCGGTGACGACTCCCCCGGTGCTCGGTACACACTCAGCAGCAGCTGGAGTAGTAGTCGTAGTAGCAGCGCGGGAAGTAGTTCGTATCGCTCGGCAGCGGGATTACGTAAATGACGCTGTTGTCGTGGTTGACCCACGAGCGTCGCAACAGAAACCGTCTGAGCCTCACCTGATCGTCGAACTCGCCCTCGAGCGCGAGCGCCGAGCTGACCGGGGCCGGCGCGAGGCTGGCGCTCCGGAACTGCTCCGCCCGGTGGTCGATCGTCGACTTCTCGTGGATCACCTTGGACGCGCGGCTACGGGCGACCTGCAGCTCCTCGTCCATCTCCGCACCGTTGAAGTCGTACCGGCTGGCGAACGGTGAGCCGCGTGGCTTCACCTCCCGATCGAGAGACCTTTCCAGAGCAAGAGAGAGAGAGCGAGAGAGAGAGAGACCACCATCAGTTCAAGATCATGACCGGAAGACTGCTCGGTCCCCCGCAGCGGGTCACGAAATTCATTGACCGACAAAATTAATGTTTACATCGTAAGCTGTCCGGGTCCAGGACGTGCGTGCGCGCGTGCGGACGGCACTGACGTCAACGGCCCCACAGTTTGATCGGACAGCAACAGCTGGTTCGATACATTTGTTTCCCACACTCCCGCATGATCCGGCTCGAGGGACCGCAAAACTACTTACGGTGCGCGACGGCTCTTCTCGAGACGGTCCAGGGCGGCCCGGTAGTTGTTCTCGACCATGCTCATGTTGGCGTCGTACACGCGCGTACGTAGTCCTCTGCGTGCGCTCATTGTGACTGTGGCTGATTTGCGCTGTGGGTGGGCGAGGGTTTTAGTTTACCTGTGGAGAGAATGGACAGAGAATGGTTAGTTTTGTACTCCAGATGTTGTTAGACAGAGGTGTAAGAATGGTGGGATTGAGGGAGATATTTGAAGTTGCCAGACAAAGAGTACATATGAGAAGTTTTGTTATATTCCGCCGTACTTCCAACACTGTAAAGTCCATAAAGGCTACCCCAACGTCATTGTCATATTCTAAATTATAAGCCTAGCCTCTATTTGATCCCATCAGTAATACTTTCATCACCTATTGGTTTAGACGAATGCAGTCAAACTACTCTTCCAGATCTTCATCATACGCCTGAAAACGTCATCAGCAATCAAAAAAGGTGTATACGGAAGTTTCAACATTCACTCCAAACAGAAGACCCAACAAGTGAGCAGTTGACAGCTGTCACTTTGACAGGAATCAGTTTATTTAATCCGTATTGGGAGTAGTTTGACATTTACAGTAGTGTTCTGACGTCATGAACAACAACTTCCCATGTGATGTTCGAATTATCATTCAAACCATGACTCTGAGTCGTTTGGTTTATGGATATAGGAAGATTTATACTCATATTTTCCAATATCATAGTTGAATGAGTTTTTAAAAATTCAATCATCTCTAAAAATTTGGCGCTTCTCTTTGTGATTTGTACTACTAAGTGCTTGCAACACAAAAATGAATAAATAAGACATTTCTGAAGTAATACTCAAAGCAATATGGCGTAGGAGATGCGAAGCCTGCTTCGATTCAGTCACATAGTTAATAGGTGGGTTCACACGAGTCGAACTCTGCTCGAATTTGTACGATCTGCGAACCTTTTTGTCAATGTATTAGTGAGTCGAGCAGAGTTCATCGAGTCTGTTCCAAGCAGGAAAGGTTAACCAGTGATAGTGTGCGTGAGGTTCGTCATCAAAAGTTCGACTCGTGTGAACCCACCTCATGAGATATTAGGAGATACTAAAAATCGCATTGTCTACTACACTTGGCATCCTTCTAAACATCACCATGTTTTTCTACTGAACGCTTGACCGTATTATTTTTAAGACATATTCAACTTTGATTGCCGATCATCTCCTCGGGAAAAACATAACATGCTTCATTAAACCCAGACACGGTCTCCTCCGTCCATCGGCACTGTCACGCATACATGTTTCGGTCATGTGGTCACCACCGTTGAAGATCGGTTTACGGGTAAACACAGTCCACTGTTTACAGCGTTCCACGCTGCTACCGACAGAAGCCAAAAAAAAAACAGAAACTCCCGTCATCCAATTTGACCGTGAACGTGAGCAGCCCGTTCACGCCCGGACCACATTGTTTTAATGGCGAGCAAACGGCGTAGGGTCGCGTAAACAACCACCTTGTGATCTCACAATGCTCGCCGAGGTCCCGAAGCTGGAAGTGATTATTATTGTACGGCTTGCCGTAGAGACCGAGAGAAGTTTCCTTGCGCTTCGTTCGCTTGCCTTTGGGTTGAGTTTTTATGCCCGGAAAGCGTCTCGCGCGGATCGACCTTATAAATAAAGCAAAGTAAATAAACTAAAAATGCGGGGGTCGAGTGTCCGCGCACATTAAAATAATGCACTTCGAGCCGCTGTCAGCTGGTCGGGTGGAAACGTTGTCTTCTTTTCGAAGTTGTGTTTAGGTTTTGGCCCGCGTCGTTCGGAGTTTACGCCGCGATGCTGCATTCCCGAACGGCGGCGATGAACTAAAATTAGTTAAGATGACAGGTAATTGCTCGTGATGTCGCTTACATCGCTTCGGCACGTGAGAATAGGGACGAAAAAGAGGGATTGTAGGACATTTTCTGAGAGCGATGTAGTTTGCTCGCCTCACATCGTTCGGTCATGTGGTCACCACCGTTGAAGATCGGTTTACGGGTAAACACAGTCCACTGTTTACAGCGTTCCACGCTGCTACCGACAGAAGCCAAAAAAAAAACAGAAACTCCCGTCATCCAATTTGACCGTGAACGTGAGCAGCCCGTTCACGCCCGGACCACATTGTTTTAATGGCGAGCAAACGGCGTAGGGTCGCGTAAACAACCACCTTGTGATCTCACAATGCTCGCCGAGGTCCCGAAGCTGGAAGTGATTATTATTGTACGGCTTGCCGTAGAGACCGAGAGAAGTTTCCTTGCGCTTCGTTCGCTTGCCTTTGGGTTGAGTTTTTATGCCCGGAAAGCGTCTCGCGCGGATCGACCTTATAAATAAAGCAAAGTAAATAAACTAAAAATGCGGGGGTCGAGTGTCCGCGCACATTAAAATAATGCACTTCGAGCCGCTGTCAGCTGGTCGGGTGGAAACGTTGCCCTGCACGCGTCGCGGTTTTTTCCGGAGGGCCCTAGTTCTGTTGGCTCTCTCTTGTTGGCAGGCGTCGTACACAAACCCTTACGTGCCCCCACCGTCATGGCCGATTAGAGGAGGGAATTGTTTATGTGATGCTCTCCTAATTAATCCACATTCCTCCACACGCAAAAAATGAATTATTTTCGCTCGCGCATTGCTATTTAAAGCTGCTCCGCCACTCGACCTGTATCGGTGGCTGAGACAACCCACTACAAGACCCAGATAAAAGGAATTCTCTGGCTCCATTCCTTTCCGGGAGGGCGCGCCCGCACAGTACAGGCATTTAAGATACCGCGTAGTGATGCACACACACACACACACCGTGCGCGAAGAACTTCCTGTCACTCATGATGTCGCTCACGACAACCGAGCACTTAATTAAGCGACCCGAAAACGGTCGGCCGGTCCCATAAATGCGTTGCATCGCGCCAAAAACTGACGGGCGTGCGCATTGCAACACGCCGGGAGCCGGGGGCCCTTCGGTTGCTCTACGGTCCGGCCGAATTGGGCCACCGGCTCGCAGTGGCAACGCTGGGCAACTCCACACCGTAAACCTTGACTTAGATCGCACCGTCTCCGCGCAGCTCTCGGCCGCGACTTGTGCGTATGTTTATGGCCTGATTTTGGCCCCGCTACCGGGCGGTCACCGGGCGTGGACCACTTGGAGGCACCCTTGCGACGGATCGAAAATAGACACCCATCAAGCGGGCGACACGTTTTTCGGACACCGGGCTTGAGCAACTCATTCACCTTCGCGCGGCCATTTAACCGTGGAACGTGAGGCTTGCTTGCCCGTCGCAAAGTGGAGCAATGAATACGATGTGCCCCCTTCTTTTCGAAGTTGTGTTTAGGTTTTGGCCCGCGTCGTTCGGAGTTTACGCCGCGATGCTGCATTCCCGAACGGCGGCGATGAACTAAAATTAGTTAAGATGACAGGTAATTGCTCGTGATGTCGCTTACATCGCTTCGGCACGTGAGAATAGGGACGAAAAAGAGGGATTGTAGGACATTTTCTGAGAGCGATGTAGTTTGCTCGCCTCACATCGTGATTCAAATATAAAATCATTCATTTTGAATGGCCTGTCTTTCGCAAACGAGATAAGAATAAATCGCAAAGCACGGCAGGTCAGTGAAAGATGACATCGACGTTCTACAATCATCTGCCTCAGAAGCTACTGTTTATTTACTCCAAACATGTGCAAAAGCACAGTATTGTTCAAAATCTTATATGAAACACCATGCGCCTCCATGGCTAAATTGTACCAACCACCAGGCGTTTCCATTAGGAGCGGCTTGAAAGACCAGGCGCCTCCATGCAATTATTTTGCCAAGCGCTGTAAACAATACCACCAATGCAGTGCGCTCTAAATTTACAGGTGGTCCCGCGAGCTGCCAACGCATAAAAATAGTATTACACCGCGGCGGGCAGAACGGCTGCGAACTGGTGCGAAAGCCAAAGACCCACCACCATCTGGTCAATGTTCCCCGATTGGACAACCCCGATTGTTTCGACCCTTTCGACTGCATCCAACATGGCCGACGGTGCCATTAACGTGCCGGGCTGATATAAAAGCGGGCAATACACAGGCGGCACACCGGAATGTGAGATCATAAAGTAAAAATATTACGTGATCACCGCGACCGGTCCGGGATGATGTGGGAGTCCACCCACCGCACTCGTCTCGGAGCGCCGTTCCACTTGAAGACGCTGCTGGCGCACGAATGATAGGATGCGTGCGTGTGTGTATGTTTTATTGCTACCAGCGTCATGAAATTGATCACATTCGGTATTTCCGAGTCGCGCTGCGCAGTTTTCGTCGCAAATGTGTTTGGATCGTTCGCGTTCGTCTTGACGAACGCTATTTGATATTTCGGTTTTAAAGTGAAAGTACATTACACAGCGCTCCGCAACGGCAGCTATACCCACCTAAGGTAGATGCAAACGTTAGCAAACGACACTCTAACTACACGCGCCCGCGATCACTTCCTCTGAGGCGTAGAGCTTTTCAAAGCGACTCACGGTACACCTTCACGGTTCCTATCGAAACAGTAGAGAATACAATGGCAACTTAAGGATGATTTGTTATGTTGTAACCACACAGAGCACCGCACTTCTTATCGTTCTTGTAGCACACACTAATACACTTAGCTACACGCCACTGCCTACCTGTTGCACGATTCCTGTTCAAGTCCTGACTTCCGACTGAGGGCGCCTAGCTCCTGTGGAGACTGTTTTAATGACCTACTCGCTCTCTTTCTCTCTCTCTCTCTCGAGCTCTCGTTCGGCGGTCGCACTTGCGCAAGCCGGGCCAGAATTGCGCATACGCACCGTGCCGTGGAGAGGGTAATGTCACTGACATCCATCCGCTGCTGCGAGACCATCGAGAGCAGTTTTTCGGAGAGTACAGCTTGGACGGAGAACGCCACACAGTACGCAGATGCGAACAGCGACACAGCGGCCAGTCACACTGTCAC
>KZ067301.1:8357-22697 GCA_002091845.1 Anopheles cracens | reverse complement strand
TGAGGACAACGTTTAATTCACGACACATAAGCTGTAACGGATTACTTTGTCCGCATCTTGTCCTAGTAGATGATATAGAGGAGTTCAAAATGTTGTATGACGACTGACGTGTCTCGTAGATCTTTAGAAAAAGGTTTGAAAGTAAAAAAAGAAAATAAACTCACTTATTTTACTTCTTCTTCCTTATATAATAGATTTCCTTCTTACGTTTATAAGCTATCTTAACGCAGAGAGAATTGCTGCCTATAATTTTGACCAAACCTCTAAACAACCACATTCCACTGTCCCAGACCGATCGTCCCTCCGTGAAGAGATGCGCGATCCGCTTACGCGGTCATCGTTGTTTGCCTCTAGAAGCAGAAGACGAAAAAAAAACGCCAACCAACGAACCAGCGGATCAGTTTCGGTGCCGGCGAAACGCTTTATGGCGCGCTGCCCATTGACGGAACCGACCGGTGGACGAAAAAAAGAAGGTGTTTTCACTCACGAACGTACGAAAATCGCCCTCCGGATACGCGATCCAACATCGACACGCTTCGCGATGGCGCGCGGCCGCCCCGAGCTTTCGCGACGAGCGCTGGCTGGGAGCTGGCAGGGAGGGGGAGTAGAGTCGGCCCGGGCCGGGTCGGGAAACGAACGCGCGACAGCGGGGTCCGCCGGCAACTTGTCGATTTCGATACCGTGCGGTTGCGGGAAGCAGTCAGTCTCTCTGTTCATTCCACCGGATTAACAAGTCAATTTCAAAGGTACGGCCGCGTGATTGTGATTGACCGTTTTCCGTTTTGGGTTTTTTTATAGTACTTGTGGTGAGGTGTCCCTGGATTGTTGTTGAAGTGCACCGAAGGATTGATTGTGTAATAGCGAGCAAGGACTTTGGAAAAACTACAACAAGTGATACAAAACTTATGAAGCAAAATATTAGCCTCACATATAGTCATACCACAACGCAGATCCCTGAAATGGGATGATATTTCATTTTCATAAAGAGGTTTTTGTTCTCACTCCCTCTTAAGGGTACGAAACTAAAGTGATGCGATCCTCGAAAAAGACCTAAAACAAAAAAAACGCTCCCGTCTGCTGCCTGGCATCTATTCAATGTTTTCTTCATTTTTCACTTAATGACCCAAGGAATGCCCCACTTGTCAGTGTGCGGGCAGCGTCAATGTTACAGCACGCGCAGCATCGTTACCTGGTCTAAAATTGGCCTTGGATCGACTGGCCGTGAAGATAATTTATTATTCTTTTTAGCGCACCGCATCGGCGGAATAAATTGGCCGCGGATTGCACATTCTCAGCAGTGCGCTTGTACTAGAGAATGGCAATTAATTACGCACATCGAATCACGATAAACACGCAGACTCTGAGCCGATCAGTGCGCCAATCATTATTTAATGTTTGACGAACAAGGGAGCCAAGTGCGCCATGTCTACACTGATCGTGGTCGGGGTCAATGTCACCCAGTAGGCCTGAATGCCAAACCGGAATCGTTCCCATCAACACACACATCATCGCACATAAATCATTCGTCACACTCTCTCCTCAACCGAGCTGTCAAAAAAATCAGGCACCGATCACCTGCGTAAGCTCCGATCGCCACAAATCATCGAACGGGGCGAGAAATCTCGAGTCTTTTTTGTGTGTATGGAGCTGCCAGACTTCCGCCTACTCGGTCGTGACAGTGGCAGCCAAGCGACGACGACGACGACGGCCTGATGAAATGTCACCGGCCCCACCTAGCAACCTAGCAAACAGATGCTGCCTCGATTGGCGTGCGAGAAGAGATTACGAAAGGAAAACTTTGTTACGGGGTGCCGGGGTGTTTTTTTTCTCGCTTTGTTTTTCGTAATGGTATCGATTCCCCCCGTTGCACTATTGCACTATCGGGAACGGCTGCCAAAACAAGCGTGACTGTGTGGGCCAGCCGTACGCCATAGGCAATTACAGAGCGTGTCTAATTTTAAGCCCGCGACATTAACCCGCGCCAGCAACTGTCGTTTGTTGTCGTGAGAGTGGTGCATTGTGCACACGGGCAAACAAAAAAAAATGGCGCGGAAAATTCACGTATAAACTCGACCGTGGTTTGCTCGTTGCAGGTTACACGTACATCAAACACGAACAAATCGGCCCAACCATGGATGATGGTGCTGCATCCACCGGCGTCGTTGTGAAGAACAAGCCGGGCGCTAAGCCGCTGAACATCGTCGACGACTTCAATCGCCGCAAGATGCCGCTCTACAAGCACTGGGTTCGGTAAGTGGACCGTGCGCTAACAAGTTCACTCCAAGCATAAGGCTCTCAAGAATGGGGAAGCTTACGAGATGTTGAGCAAAAATTGCGCATGGAGTACTAGAACTCAGGTCCAGATTCTAGTGAATTCAAACTAAAAACACGTAGTGTACAGCTTGTGTATAATTTCTGCAGGTGTCTGAAGAGTTTCTTCCTTTGGTTCGTAAAAACAGCATATAGAACTATTCTCCAGGCATGTGAATCTTCTAATGTCGTTTGACGCTCATTTATAATATTTATTGAGTGTTTAATCGGTAAAACTCCGTCTTAGTAGATATTGGATAAGCTCGAATTGCATTTTAAGAACGTGTGAATGGATTACAGTTAAAGAAAGAATTAAAAAAGTTGTATTTCGAACGGATTCCTTAGTTTAGATCTGTACTAAAACCAAACAGTGAGTGCCAAGGGTTGAACATTGAAAGCGCCCTCTATCGGAATTTGGAGGCACTATCGGGCTGTGCTCCGGGATCAGTATTATAACACAACAAACGTCAAATTCCATACAAAAACTGTTATACTCCGCCATACACCGTCATACATGGAGGCGTAATACAAATCGATTTGTATTATTGCATACGGTATGTCATACATTCTAAAGCATATATTTACTTCCACTTTAGCCTCAACTATCGAAATGGAGTGTTTGGAGGTATATTATGATGGATAACATACGAAAAAACGGTGTTATACAAATTGTATGATGTATCACAATACCAATCTCGGAGCACAGCCTAAACGTTGTTCTTCTGTTCGATCCTTTTCTATCCGATGTTTTTAGAACAACTTACATCGCTAAACTATAATTTAAAGGTTAACTATCCTATTTACGAGCCTAATTCAGGAACAATTGTGCAAAAAAATATACAATCATCTTAAATGTCTAAAAAAACACCAAAATGACGACAAACTAGCATCCTTATTCTTGTCTAGCTAGTAGAACATGACTGTCCTACAAAAGCGTCATGAAGTTTGTTGTCTTCTCATCATATGTTGATGAGAAACAGATCCCATGAATCCCTTGGTTGAACTTTGAACTGATCCGTTTTCTATCCTGCAGCCCACAGTTCTTGCAGTACAACTACATGTACGACTACCGCGTCAACTACTACGACGACGTGATCGACTATCTGGACCGACGGTCGCGCGGAGTCGCCTCGGAAATTCCCCGCCCGCAGACCTGGGCCGAGCGTGTCCTGCGAACGCAGAAGAAGTAAGTGTCATCGACGGCTCCATGCCGTCAAAACTGTCCACGATTTCGCACTACACCACACGCCATCTTTCCCCTTTTTTGTTTTGTTGCAGCGCACCCCGTGACATCAACGATGTGTACAGCTACACCAGCATCAGCCACAAGAAGGACGACCGGAAGCTTATGTACACGCTAAGTAATCAGATCAAGTCGTACAACTGCCACTCGAAGGCTTACACTAACAGAAAGTACCGCAAGATCCTCTAAGAGGCCAGCCGCAGGCTCACTAAAACCCTAACCCAGAACAACACGCTGTGGAATGTTACCTTTTTTTTTGAAACCCGCCAACCCAGCGATAGCTTGAACGCTTTAGCAGAGCAAAACTCCCACGTCAGATCACGTTAAATTCGCCAGTAAATGATGCTTCCTCTTTTTGCAGAATGCGCTTTGTAAAGTTTATATATAAAAAAAAATGAATCGAAAAAAAAAACAGAAAAAATGCTTCCTTGCATCGTTCTTGAACTTCGCAGGTGGAACCGACATTTCCCCTTTTTGCACTAAGAACAAAAAAATAACTTACGATAGAAAAAAAACAATAACAAAAAAAATGACTTAAGAAACGAACCCGAACCTAAAAACCCAGAGGACATCCCCGATGTGCCTTTATCGCCACACAGAGCAACACAGAGAGACTCGAACGAAAAACGAACGCTTTTCCCACCGCTTTCCGAACCTTTTTCCCCCCAAATGACCCACCCGAAGATCTTGGAGCCCCCCAATCTCCGTACCAAGAAGGTTCTTTTTTCGAAGTTTGCTGTTCACGTTGCGGAATCCCGTATTTATGCAATGCAGCTCGAGCAGGCCCTCGCTACCCGTTATCCCCAGCGATTCCTTTCCTTTACAGCCTTCCACACCCTTCCATGCCGAAAGAGGGCAATGCCTTTCGCTTTAGCATAACTCACACCTAAAGCGTGCCTCTAACTCTTGCCTACAGTACAGCGTTAAGATGTGTTTTTGTTTTACAACCGTGCTTTTTCGTTTGCTTTCAATGAGTTATTATGTTTTGTATGCTTCTTATGCTAAGTAGTTAATGCTAATGATGCGCGCTAAAAACCATGGAACCTGATACAGTAGCACACACGTACCGATACCGCCGGGCTGGTTTATAGAGGCTGAGAATTCGCTGGAGAAGGAACGCAACAACAACAAAAACCCATCTTTATCCCAGCCTTTCTTACAGCTCCTCTCCCAGCACGCAGGCGTTGAGGCGTTGAGTTAGATGCGCTTGTTTTTAGTTTGCAGCTATTCTCGCTTTTTTGAACTTTTGTTGTTGCTGTTGTCAATTATTGTCTCAACCAATGTTGACACGTTTTCCTTTCTCTTTCCGCTGTTCTTTTTACCCGTGCCCGGGTTGGTTGGTTGGCTTAGGAAAAAGTCGACCACTGTTAAAGCTCTACCTGAGCACTACCTACCGTGGCTGGTGACCGTCTTTCCCTTTCTCTTTCTTAATCACCTAACGATATAATCAGCGCCACCTTCGACTCCAGAAGCGGGTAGTGCTGCAAACTCTATAGGAGGTGGGTGCTTCTAATGTATAGGAGGCGAACGATTGATTGGTTCGCAGCGGGCCCATGCACAGTCTCCGTGGCAGAGCCATTTGTAGCGAATTAATTCCCTTTTCCAACGATTCCAACGATTATGGCAAAACGATGGATACGCAAACTGAGCAAGTACTCGGCCACCGGGAAGCGCACGCACACTCCGATCTTAGCAGGCGACGATTCTCATCAAGCACCGGCTTCCCGTTCGTACGCTCCCGGAACGTACGGACCTCGGGTGCTCACTTGCTGAACGCTACGTTCCGGCAGTGTACGAGTTTACCGAGTCCGAGGCCTATCCTAGTGTGCGTGCGCCCGTCCGGGTCCGTGTCCGTGTGCGAGTGCATTTAGATAGTATTTTGGAAGTAACACTAGCAAATGGGCAGCGACAACATACACACAAGCATGAACTCACGCAACATACAAACAAAGACACACATCCATCGGGCAGTAATGCAGTGCAGGCGTAAACGGGAAACGAGAGATAACGGAACAACACACAACAACTACCTGATTTGTGAGATTACTCTATAGTTTATACTATCCGATCCAATTCTGGCGTGGAGGGAAGTGCGCTAGAGAGTTCGGCGAACAAACGCACGCCATTTGTTCTTATTGTACAATACTCCTGTACTCCATAAGGCCTTTTTTAAGTCTAAACCTGCGTCTAAACGTTACGTTCGACGGCAAACATTGAAGCTTTACTTTGGCAGAACGTTTCGTTTCCCGTTCCCGTTGCTGGACACCTCTTCTTCACTTGTTAGATAGATAGGCGAACGACGACAGCGTTTTAGACGTACTGCATCTGATACCGGTAGCGTTAAATCCAAACCACCGGGCAGCCCGCTTGAGGCAAGAACCGGCAGTAGATCCAGTTCCACACCGTACAACCATCGTTTTCCAAGTTTCTCACTACCTACTAACATTACCTACCTTATACCTAATACCCGCTGCGTTATGGCTGCGTTATGGCTTTTGGGCCCACCGAAACGGTACCGATACTACATTCCAGCTGTAAGCTCCAACTAGATGCATGTAAGAACACACAACTCTCTCTCTCTCTCTCTGTATGTTTAAGGTGCGTTACACAGCGTTACGCCGCGTTACACCGACGCGCTGGGAGTGTATAATTAACGAGAATAAGAAACTGAACCTACCGCGCGCTGTGCAACTGCTCCTGCTGGATATGAACTGTTATACAACGCGGAATAAAGGTCAACAACAGCAACACAAAAGCAAACAAACAAAACCTGCACCGAGAAAAGGACAAAAGAGGACGCGAAACCTAACCGCTAGAAGAAAAAAAATATATTATATATACACATACGGAAAGGGGATTTGGTGAGTTTAACGTAACAACAAAAAAAAATCGGTCACCAGCCACGGTAGGTAGTGCTCAGGTAGAGCTTTAACAGTGGTCGACTTTTTCCTAAGCCAACCAACCAACCCGGTCGCGGGTAAAAAGAACAGCGGAAAGAGAAAGGAAAACGTGTCAACACTGGTTGAGACAATAATTGACAACAGCAACAACAAAAGTCCAAAAAAGCGAGAATAGCTGCAAACTAAAAACAAGCGCATCTAACTCAACGCCTCAACGCCTGCGTGCTGGGAGAGGAGCTGTAAGAAAGGCTGAGATAAAGATGGGTTTTTGTTGTTGTTGCGTTCCTTCTCCAGCGAATTTTCAGCCTCTATAAACCAGCCCGGCGGTATCGGTACGTGTGTGCTACTGTATCAGGTTCCATGGTTTTTAGCGCGCATCATTAGCATTAACTACTTAGCATAAGAAGCATACAAAACATAATAACTCATTGAAAGCAAACGAAAAAGCACGGTTGTAAAACAAAAACACATCTTAACGCTGTACTGTAGGCAAGAGTTAGAGGCACGCTTTAGGTGTGAGTTATGCTAAAGCGAAAGGCATTGCCCTCTTTCGGCGTGGAAGGGTGTGGAAGGCTGTAAAGGAAAGGAATCGCTGGGGTAGCGAGGGCCTGCTCGAGCTGCATTGCATAAATACGGGATTCCGCAACGTGAACAGCAAACTTCGAAAAAAGAACCTTCTTGGTACGGAGATTGGGGGGCTCCAAGATCTTCGGGTGGGTCATTTGGGGGGAAAAAGGTTCGGAAAGCGGTGGGAAAAGCGTTCGTTTTTCGTTCGAGTCTCTCTGTGTTGCTCTGTGTGGCGATAAAGGCACATCGGGGATGTCCTCTGGGTTTTTAGGTTCGGGTTCGTTTCTTAAGTCATTTTTTTTGTTATTGTTTTTTTTTCTATCGTAAGTTATTTTTTTGTTCTTAGTGCAAAAAGGGGAAATGTCGGTTCCACCTGCGAAGTTCAAGAACGATGCAAGGAAGCATTTTTTCTGTTTTTTTTTCGATTCATTTTTTTTATATATAAACTTTACAAAGCGCATTCTGCAAAAAGAGGAAGCATCATTAACTGGCGAATTTAACGTGATCTGACGTGGGAGTTTTGCTCTGCTAAAGCGTTCAAGCTATCGCTGGGTTGGCGGGTTTCAATTTTTTTTTCTCAAGCAGTAACAACCCCATTGTTTAGTTTCAAAGTTACTTTCGTTTATTTGAGATTCGTGTTACTTTCTCTCTCTCCCTCTCTGAGCGTTGTTGGAGCGTGCTGTTCATCTGGCCAACGGGCTGAGTGTCAGAGTGCTTGTGTGCCTGCGTTGTACGATTGTGGAACACCTGGTAAGGCTCGTAAGGGTTCGCGTTCAGCGTGTAATACAATCTATCTGCGATCGGCTCGGTCACCAGCCACGGTAGGTAGTGCTCAGGTAGAGCTTTAACAGTGGTCGACTTTTTCCTAAGCCAACCAACCAACCCGGTTTTTTTTTTGGGATTTTCTCATGCTGTGGCCTTGGCTAGAAGTTATCGTTTAAAGCTGAGTTTGTTTGCGTTCTGTTGAAAACTGTGCCTGTGAAACTGTGAAAGGGAGGTACGCTTTCAATTAAAACGGAGTCTACCCGGTTTATGATTTTTGCCCCCGAAAGTAAGCTATTAATTCGCACTCCAGTATGGGTTTTGTTTTCTGTGGTAGACGTTTATTTTTATGTTACCTATTCGACTCTGTTATCCTTTACAATGATCCCGTCGTTCATAGCAATTCAAAAGGTAGCTAAAAAAGGGCTGAACATTTTCATCTCTTAAGGGTCTTTTTTAACCTTCCCTTGTAGCAATAACACAACACTTTGTTCTTAGGACATTTTGTTTTTATCAAAGAAAACTGGTAAAAATCCTCATTTGCTTCCTTCTGATAATAGTTTACATAGTCAAACAAAGTCCCTTATTTTTTTCAAGAACGTATCTACAAAGGACTAGTGATAAGAATTTCACACTATTAAATATGAACAAAAACAAGCCGCTATTATTTAAAACAGAAATTTTCAAACGAAGAGTGCCTTTTCTCAAATTTTAATCAAGGCGTTACGTTTGCGAAGCGTTACGGTTTGTGTCCAGGGAACAAGCGTTCGCTAGTAATGTGTGTTCCAGTTCTTCCATTTTCGTCTTAGTTTGGGTGATCTTTTATTGTAGATTCGATTGCAATATCATCTTGTTGATCTATTTTGTAACGGTCTGTTGGAGCACGAAAGGATCATACCTGTAGAACAGCAAATAGAGCATATTGGAACGTTTAGAACAAACAATACTAATATTCCCTATTACCTATCGTAAACTGTTTGCCTCCTCTGTGCAAATACATTAAATATCGATAAATTTACTACAATTTCAATAAATGTCACTTTCTCGCATGACCACTCGACGCGACCACAGTGGACGTACCCAGGACACGAACCGTAACGCATCCAAAATGTACCGCCCACATCTAACAGCTTCAGTGTTTCTCATTATTGTTCAGACAAAGCACTTCTGTCTTTTTTTTTACTCACAAACTAAAGTAAGGAAACGGGGTTGTCGCGTTGCATAGATGCAGGCGCCGCGCGTGTGGTTTGCCGAGGCGTCCTCCGGCTGGCTTGGATCCTTCGTTGCCATCGGTTGCTTCGATTTTTTTTAAAGCGTCCGTCGTATGTTCATGGCGTGCGGCTTCTGGTTAAGGGCTTCCTCGAGCAGGTTCGTGTAGCTCAGATGATGCTCACCTGCCGTCACCGTTGTCCGCGGGTGCGATAAACTACCGCCGGAGCCGTGCTCACCGAAGGACTTCACGCTGCGGAGCCGAAAACTGTCCACTTCAGCACGTCCCAGCGAGCGTTCGCTCGTGGAGGAGTTTGTCGGCGTGAAGCGCGTGACGCTGGTCGTTTGCTTCAACGAATCCATCGGTACTGGCGGCTGGCAAGCGAGGTCTGACGGTCGAGAGGTGCAGTTAACACGCGTCGTGCAGGTGAGCAATTGTGTGGGCTTCCGTTCCAAACATCTCTATTTAAGGCGGAGGCGGGTACTTTTTTTTTTAAGCACACACACACAACACAACTCTCAGAAACATAAAAGCAGTTAAGCAGAAGGAAGCAGTTAATCAGCGACCGGCCAGCACAAGCCAGTCGCAGAATGGAAGGATGAAGAGATGAGAGTTACACGCACACAGATACACGCCGTCGTCGCTCTGATGTTGATATGATTAGTGCTGTGGAGCAAAGATGGTGGTGGTGGTGTGCCTCCCGAACGGAGCGAAGCCAGTCGATGGACGCGCACAGGAGACAGAACTAGAACCGTTACGCCTAAAGCTGCCTAGTAGTGTGCGTGTTCGGATCTGGGACAGGTGCGTGCGCAGGTAGAAGAGACTCGAGCCGAAATTCCGATGCGCGTTGACGAAAGTTTGATCACCAAAGCTCTCCCTACTTACAATGGCGTCGTTCACGCGCGCCTTTCGTTTCCTTGGAATGTTCCGGACGGAGCGACCGAACGATTGATTGCATTCGCTGGAGAATTTGCTACATTTTTCGGAGGGTTTAAGTGAGCTAGACAAAAATGGAATGTTTTTGAAACTAAATCATCAGATTTATTGTTCGATCGCTGTAGGTTTGGTGCTTTCCTTACGTATGGAACACGCAACCGTAACCCCCACTGACATACAAAAAGAAAGCCCTCTCCTGTAGTCACCTATCCGGTCGTGACAGCCCTCTAGCTTCGCCGGGTGAAGCTAGAGGCAAGTTTGTGAGCAAAGTTTCCGTATAAACCGCCGCAAAAAGCAAAACCCCCCGAAACAATATGCAAACGAAACGGACACAATTGCACGGATTTTTCGGCTTCGCAGAACAGGAACGCCAATTGGAAACTAAAACAAACAAAACAAAAAACGCACACACAGACACAAACACACCGGAAGGAACTGAGTCCAGCGCACGGCAGCGAAACAGGCGGCAAATGATTTGAACAAATCGACTATGTTAAACAATTTAACGGAGAAAATCAATAAAACTCATATAACGTGTTGGACGATGAAACAAATAAATCGTGCTCGAGTTGTTGATTGGTTTCGTTTTAAGTTTAATTTATAATTTAACGTTGCTTTAACTCACAAACTAAAGTAAGGAAACGGGGTTGTCGCGTTGCATAGATGCAGGCGCCGCGCGTGTGGTTTGCCGAGGCGTCCTGGAACGGAAGCCCACACAATTGCTCACCTGCACGACGCGTGTTAACTGCACCTCTCGACCGTCAGACCTCGCTTGCCAGCCGCCAGTACCGATGGATTCGTTGAAGCAAACGACCAGCGTCACGCGCTTCACGCCGACAAACTCCTCCACGAGCGAACGCTCGCTGGGACGTGCTGAAGTGGACAGTTTTCGGCTCCGCAGCGTGAAGTCCTTCGGTGAGCACGGCTCCGGCGGTAGTTTATCGCACCCGCGGACAACGGTGACGGCAGGTGAGCATCATCTGAGCTACACGAACCTGCTCGAGGAAGCCCTTAACCAGAAGCCGCACGCCATGAACATACGACGGACGCTTTAAAAAAAATCGAAGCAACCGATGGCAACGAAGGATCCAAGCCAGCCGGAGGACGCCTCGGCAAACCACACGCGCGGCGCCTGCATCTATGCAACGCGACAACCCCGTTTCCTTACTTTAGTTTGTGAATGTAAGCAACGCTAAATTATAAATTAAACTTAAAACGAAACCAATCAACAACTCGAGCACGATTTATTTGTTTCATCGTCCAACACGTTATATGAGTTTTATTGATTTTCTCCGTTAAATTGTTTAACATAGTCGATTTGTTCAAATCATTTGCCGCCTGTTTCGCTGCCGTGCGCTGGACTCAGTTCCTTCCGGTGTGTTTGTGTCTGTGTGTGCGTTTTTTGTTTTGTTTGTTTTAGTTTCCAATTGGCGTTCCTGTTCTGCGAAGCCGAAAAATCCGTGCAATTGTGTCCGTTTCGTTTGCATATTGTTTCGGGGGGTTTTGCTTTTTGCGGCGGTTTATACGGAAACTTTGCTCACAAACTTGCCTCTAGCTTCACCCGGCGAAGCTAGAGGGCTGTCACGACCGGATAGGTGACTACAGGAGAGGGCTTTTTTTTGTATGTCAGTGGGGGTTACGGTTGCGTGTTCCATACGTAAGGAAAGCACCAAACCGACAGCGATCGAACAATAAATCTGATGATTTAGTTTCAAAAACATTCCATTTTTGTCTAGCTCACTTAAACCCTCCGAAAAATGTAGCAAATTCTCCAGCGAATGCAATCAATCGTTCGGTCGCTCCGTCCGGAACATTCCAAGGAAACGAAAGGCGCGCGTGAACGACGCCATTGTAAGTAGGGAGAGCTTTGGTGATCAAACTTTCGTCAACGCGCATCGGAATTTCGGCTCGAGTCTCTTCTACCTGCGCACGCACCTGTCCCAGATCCGAACACGCACACTACTAGGCAGCTTTAGGCGTAACGGTTCTAGTTCTGTCTCCTGTGCGCGTCCATCGACTGGCTTCGCTCCGTTCGGGAGGCACACCACCACCACCATCTTTGCTCCACAGCACTAATCATATCAACATCAGAGCGACGACGGCGTGCATCTGTGTGCGTGTGACTCTCATCTCTTCATCCTTCCATTCTGCGACTTGCTTCTGCTGGCCGGTCGCTGATTAACTGCTTCCTTCTGCTTAACTGCTTTTATGTTTCTGAGAGTTGTGTTGTGTGTGTGTGCTTTGTTCAGCATTATTTAAAAATATTTGCTATTCGGTAAACTGGTTTCCACACCGTGTGTTTTGCTTTTCATTTTGCGGTTGTTTTTGTTCTCTTCAGTTTGCTCCACTCTTGCTTTTTTTGTTGTTGTTGTTACGATATTGTGCAAGTAAATATTTTTAGAGTTGTTTTTTTTTGTTTTGCCTCTCGTTTTTTTTACTCTCTCGCTTTATTCGTTCCATTTTCGTCCGTCACTGCCGTGCGGGTTTGTGCGTACGCGTTTCCTCTTCGTTCGTTTACTTGTTTGATAGTTTGTGTTCTGTTTTCCTTAATAGTTTTTCGTTCCTCCCTCTGCTAACGCACTAGGCAAAGTCCACTACGACTGGGTTACATTCGTTTTATGTTTGCTTTCTTGTTGTTTGTTTTACTTTCGTTTAACTTTTGTTTCACGTTTGATTTATTTGTCGTTTGTGTTTGTGTTTCCGTTCGAGTGTTTCGTTTGCTTGCTGCTGTTTCACCCCGCATTGCACTGTTTGCGTTTTTTCTATTAAGACTAATGTTTTGTTTTTCGTTTTGTTGCTGCTGTTGTTGTTGTTGTTTTTGTATGTAGTAACAATACAATCGAGAAACAGGTAAACGGTATTGGTAAAACGAATTTGTGCTTCAAAAAGGTGGATATTATCGGTTTAAAGATCGCTTTTTGTTCGCGCGTATGCCTACAACCCGCGCTTGACAGCCCACTTGCTCAGTTTGCGTATCCATCGTTTTGCCATAATCGTTGGAATCGTTGGAAAAGGGAATTAATTCGCTACAAATGGCTTATCGGTACCGTTTCGGTGGGCCCAAAAGCCATAACGCAGCCATAACGCAGCGGGTATTAGGTATAAGGTAGGTAATGTTAGTAGGTAGTGAGAAACTTGGAAAACGATGGTTGTACGGTGTGGAACTGGATCTACTGCCGGTTCTTGCCTCAAGCGGGCTGCCCGGTGGTTTGGATTTAACGCTACCGGTATCAGATGCAGTACGTCTAAAACGCTGTCGTCGTTCGCCTATCTATCTAACAAGTGAAGAAGAGGTGTCCAGCAACGGGAACGGGAAACGAAACGTTCTGCCAAAGTAAAGCTTCAATGTTTGCCGTCGAACGTAACGTTTAGACGCAGGTTTAGACTTAAAAAAGGCCTTATGGAGTACAGGAGTTTGCTTTCTTGTTGTTTGTTTTACTTTCGTTTAACTTTTGTTTCACGTTTGATTTATTTGTCGTTTGTGTTTGTGTTTCCGTTCGAGTGTTTCGTTTGCTTGCTGCTGTTTCACCCCGCATTGCACTGTTTGCGTTTTTTTCTATTAAAACTAATGTTTTGTTTTTCGTTTTGTTGCTGCTGTTGTTGTTGTTGTTGTTGTATGTAGTAACAATATAATCGAGAAACAGGTAAACGGTAGTGGTAAAACGAATTTGTGCTTCAAAAAGGTGGATATTATCGGTTTAAAGATCGCTTTTTGTACGCGCGTATGCCTACAACCCGCGCTTCACTGCCTACTTGCTCAGTTTGCGTATCCATCGTTTTGCCATAATCGTTGGAATCGTTGGAAAAGGGAATTAATTCGCTACAAATGGCTCTGCCACGGAGACTGTGTATGGGCCCGCTGCGAACCAATCAATCGTTCGCCTCCTATACATTAGAAGCACCCACCTCCTATTGAGTTTGCAGCACTACCCGCTTCTGGAGTCGAAGGTGGCGCTGATTATATCGTTAGGTGATTAAGAAAGAGAAAGGTGTGTGCGTGTAACTCTCATCTCTTCATCCTTCCATTCTGCGACTGGCTTGTGCTGGCCGGTCGCTGATTAACTGCTTCCTTCTGCTTAACTGCTTTTATGTTTCTGAGAGTTGTGTTGTGTGTGTGTGCTTTGTTCAGCATTATTTAAAAATATTTGCTATTCGGTAAACTGGTTTCCACACCGTGTGTTTTGCTTTTCATTTTGCGGTTGTTTTTGTTCTCTTCAGTTTGCTCCACTCTTGCTTTTTTTGTTGTTGTTGTTACATTCTCGTATCGGTTACGCTACTAACCGGCTAACTTCTCCGTACTGATTTCCATCCCATTGTCTTCTACTGCGCCGATGGCTTGGTTCATCGCGCAACACTCGTTAGTTTAGCTAGTTTTAGTTTAGTTTTGAAAAGTTTCGGATCCATTTTTTTAC
>KZ067299.1:201254-212441 GCA_002091845.1 Anopheles cracens | reverse complement strand
CCTCACCGCCCGTCTTCGGCTCCCAGATGGTGGATAAGAACTCCAGCACGCCCTACACCGATGCGACGCAGGTGAGTGAACTCGCGCGAAAACAACTAAAACGAGCCGCTGCCGTGTTGATGCAGCTGGGTTGGGGCGAATTTTGTGCAAAATAATGCATCGCTCCCCGTGTTCGACCCTGGGGGAGGGATGTTGAGGTGATAAGGAAACACACACACAAGACGGCGCGCTTATCAGTGTGGGGTACTACTCTCGTGTTTTTTTGAAATTAGCATGCAACGCCATGTGCTGCTGCACGGTTCGCTCGGGCGTTTTGAGATCGGCCATCGCGCTTAATGGTCTTTGGCAAAGATTTGGCTTGTCGTTAGAGCATTATCTTGTCCTTATTTCTGTGTGCCGTTTTCTTAATCACAAACCAACCGATTCCGATCGGAATGCCCGGCGGGGTGGGAAAACGCGTAAACACCCGCGAGTGGGTGTCGCTGTTTTTCCTGCTCCCAACTGCGGGATCAGCTTTTTTTTGCCCGCCCGTCTGCTCGCTACCAAATGGCAGGAAGATAGAATGAATTATTAAAACCGAATTAAGGATGATGTATTTTAGACCTCACCCGCGCTTATATGGGGTCTTCTCGGCTCGCACACAATCGAACCGTTTGCGTCACTGCCTGTAGCCTTTTCTTCGCACTTTGGCGGACGCCTAGCCTAGGTTGGGCGTCTTATTTTTCGGCGGGGTGGTGTGTGTTTTTCGTTCCGTTTTTGCTCATCGGCTTATTTTGCTGTCCATTTCTGTTTTTCTCTCGCTCGCTATTTTATCATTATCGTTTAGCAACGGAGCAAACGGGCCTTGGCTTTGGTTGGCTTTGGGTGTCGTTCGTTCTTTCCCGCGTCCCTGGGTTGGGGTTTTCCGGCAAAGTGCAAAATATTTCCCCCTCTTCACACCGGGCAACTTTCCGTCTTCCGCCTTTCTGGCAGGGTGGGAGATTGTGTGCTGAAGAAGTGTTAATTGCTTGATAAATACGATCGTTTACCGGGCGTCCACCGGGCCAGTCGCCTCCTCGAGGGGCCGGGCCGTGTGCCAGATTGTGCCAAAATTATGCGCGCTCTAAAGAGCGTTTGCCGTTTTTGTTTTGTCTTCAGATTTTTACACTCTTTTGCCTCGCCCTCGCTGGCACGCGCGGGACGCGGCCCGTTTTCATGTCGCTTTCGTGGAAACCTCCCCCGAAAACGCTGTGGACACCTTCGCACCGGGGGGGTGTTTTTGTTTGTGTTCTCAAACGCCACCCGGCGACGGCGGTGGGTGGGTAGGATGAGACGAGGTGACGAACTGTCGAAATGCCCGGCGAGGCTTCGGGCCCGAAAGAATGTCCGCTAAATATTATTCTCCTATGAAATATATTTCCGCTGGAAGCGAATTACACTCCCTCCCGAGTGGCCCGAGTGGGCATGGGGCGAGGGAAGAAAGATTTTCTTTCCCGCTGAAAGGGAAGGGCGTGCTGGAAAATTTTTCACATCGCTTAACGTACGGTCGGCTCCGTTTCCGACAATCTCTCGTGCCGTTGAGCGGGAAGCTTGTTCGCCGGTTTGCTTCGGATTCGGCCAGCCCGGTTGAGACCAGCCGGCCGTTTCCCTTTTCGTTCGTGGTTCGTGGGCCGCTGGTGGAATGTTTGTGGCATGTTTTGTGCCGGATTGGTTACGCCTCATGAAGATGGTTCTAAGTAGGTGCGAAATTTACACAAACACAGCGTTCGCTCGGAGCCAGAAGAAAATGTTTACGATTGATTTATGTAGTAATCGAGGCGTCAGGCGGAAAGCTCTTGATAGTGTAGATTTTTCTAGTGGGCGAGTGGGATTGCTTTCGGGGCGCAAAATGCGTTGAGCTATTTCAGGCCCCTTTTCTGGAATCGATTACAACAGGGAACAAGATGTTGCCTCAGCCTATGGTTGTTAATGTGTGTACATAATATAAAACAACCAAAATACATAGACATTTTTTGTGTTTTCCTGGAGTTTTATGGGATGTCTTATTGAATTGTGTCCCAGAACGAATTTTGAAAATTTTGAAATATATGATATCAATATTTTTGTGGACTTTTTGGAAAAAGTCTACGATATACTTGGTTTAAAGCTATACATATATAGTTTTCTGTTTCGTCGTGGTTTTTTTCGATATTTCTACCACAAGTTGAATCAAATAGTAATTTATAAAAACAGCAAGGAACAGCTAAGCTAATAAAATTATCATAATTAATGTGGAAATCTTTTAAGCGAACCCAGTTAATCTATGATGTATTATTGTATATTTTTTAATACTATCATGTTTCAATAAACACACTTACTTGGTTTTTAATGAAAGCAAAGCGAGAAGTATAATTCATTTCCCCCCCCCCCCCCCTCGGCCACCGGTGGCACGTTGGCGGTGCTGGTGGACCTTCAAATGTCTCAAGTGCAAGTCCAAGGTGCTTGAGCCACCGGCCCCGTCACCGGCCCCGTCGGCTTTGGGGCGTTAAGTCTTGACCAAACAGGGAAGCGCTTGGACGCCAACCGACGGCATCCGATGTAGGGCAGCCGGGCCGAGATCCTGAAGTATCAACACATTCAGAGACCTGCTCAGGTCTGGAAGAAGCGTGGAACCGGTGACGTCTCGTTGTTTACAACGCCCAGTCGAGACGCGTCTGAAAGGCAAACTGGCAAGATGTTGTCGTTATCAGTGGCACTGGTCGTGGCCGTTGCTGTTGTTGTTGTTGTTGTTGTCGATGGGACACTTGGGCTGAAGAGCTAAAGTACACTTTACACGCTTCCTCCAACTTTCCAACCGGTGTGTGTCGGTGCAGACATTTAGACGACTTCTCGAGTGCGGCTGGGCCCCGGCGTTCTGGAGGATATTTTTACCGCCGTTCGTTCGCCGGCACTGTTTGCTCGCCACTTTCACCTCGTTCGCGGACGTCCCAGGTCGTCCCGGGATATGCACCACGTGCCGGACAGAAACTCGACATTGTGATGTAACGCACACACGGGTGCCGACTAGCTCGAACTAGCAACACAACACACCAACAGCAGCGAGACGGGCCACTTGTCGCGAAAACGGGCGCGATGCATCACAGCTGCCGCTGCTGCTGCTGCTACGGTCGCTACTGGATGCAATGGTGGCGAGCGTGCTTCGCTTGGACCGAAAACGTGATCAGCCGGGCCGTACGTGACTGTATGATTTGCCTGACCCGTCCCGTCCCAACCCGCCGGGGTGGATGTTGGCAGACGGGGTGTAGTCGCTCGTATATCGCACTGGTTTTGCCTAAAGCCGATTAAGCTGAAGGCGGGCCACCTAAAAGGCAGTTGGCGCACCTGGCACATGTGTGCGTGTGTGTGTGGGTATGAGTAATTGCGCGTGTATTTGAGTTGTTTTTTGTTAAACACCCCCGAGTTGGTTCTAGTTGTTTTAAGTAGCGAAATTAATTTGCTCGTAAAACATTGCGTCTGAATCGGGAGCAGTTTGTCCGCCGCTGTTGCTATAGCATCACCGACCCCGGACATGTGCGAGGGAGGTGTCTATGATATAACGTGTGCTTACCCACGGTGCACACTACCAGCTGACTGATACGGGGCCCTCGCTGTAAACGTTCATCGAACTCCCCCCCCCCCCCCCCCCCCCCCGTAAGCTAATAAAATTATCATAATTAATGTGGAAATCTTTTAAGCGAACCCAGTTAATCTATGATGTATTATTGTATATTTTTTAATACTATCATGTTTCAATAAACACACTTACTTGGTTTTTAATGAAAGCAAAGCGAGAAGTACAATTCATTTAAATTACAAAAATGTTTTTTTTTTTCAATTCCAATTGTTCAATGTCCAAACGAGCGCTACCCTGGCTTAGCTTCTTGGATGGAACGCACTTTTATTTCGGTCGTATGCCGCTGCTTGGTTTACCAAACAGCAAGCAGCACATTAGATAAATGAGAGGATAAAAGGCTGCCCGGTGTGTTTTGGCGTAGCCGCGTTGTAATGGCCGGTCTCGTAAACAATGGTACCCAAACAAGCGTGTACATCAAGCCCACACCGAAGCCACCTACAGACGGTGGGGGCAGAGATAGTGCGTGTGTGTGTGACAAGCTCGAACTAGCAACACAACACACCAACAGCAGCGAGACGGGCCACTTGTCGCGAAAACGGGCGCGATGCATCACAGCTGTCAAAACCACCTCCGTCTCCTTCGCCTCTGTCTCGCCACACTTCTTGTGGCTTCGGCAATATTGGATTAGCGTCGGATTTTTCGGGGGAAAATGAGCCGGGGCGGTCGCAGCTCACAGGAGCAACCCTTTTCGGGCGAAAGATCTCGCACGGGATGGGAGCTCTTGTGCGTAACGAAATTAGAAGTGCCAGAAGTGCCGGGCGGATGGGTATCTCATGGATAATCGTCCCCGCCGGAATGGGATGAAATCGGAAAACTTGAATTAATCCTCGGCAAAGAGGATCAGCGCTTGTTTGCCCTGCTCGCGTCGTATGATGCGGTTTTTTTGACAGTTGGTTATTCGTTTTCTTACGAAAAATGGCCTTTCGGTGTGACCTCCCATCTCCGATGTCGCGACTTCCGGGATTAGGTGGAGTGAAAGAAACAAGGCAAGAAAAAAAAAGTTAGCTCAATTATCTACTCTAGTCAGACCTACTTAATGATGAACGAGGGCATGAGTGAATTTTGGATTGTGTTCCTTTTTGCTTATGGAATTCATGATTTGTTTGAAATTTCCAGTATTGTTTTCGGTTTAAAATAGATCAATTATTTAGCTCAGGATGGTTAGGTGACTTGTAAAATCTGATTTATGAAGGATTTTATAAAACAACAGCAAGTCACAATGAAGCAGGTTGCTGCGAATTAGGTCCCAATTCGCTTTCTTCTCGGTATCCTTTTTGTTTTATGTTTAATATTCGCACGATCCATAAATTTTTTGGGTAACAAAAAAAACTGCCACTCCCGAAACCGAACTGTTCCGGACGGTGGCTCGGGCATGTGCCAGAGCCTGTCAGTTGGATTTTTCTTCACTCGTATTAGATTACACTTTGCCGAAATTGAAATCCGTCTGATGAACATGACGGGCGCACGCTGCTGCTGTCGCTGCCGCTGCGTGCTGCGAATGATAATAAACTTCAAGTCAAGACGGGGCACCTCGCACACCTTGGAGTACACCATATCTACTTTTCAAATCAAATCCTCCCCTGCCATCTCGGTCAATAGGCATCGTCCTTCACCTCATTCTCGGTATGTCCTTCTGGCTCGCTGTCCCGCGACCCGGACCAAACCCTTTCCCAGGCGTCGACTCAAACAAATCATCCCACCGTGTGGTGCTGATTTCCGGCTGAGCGCGCGCGTGACTAACGCCAGACTGCAGCGATTGCAAGTGCTACCGAACATCGTCGTCGTCGTCGTCGGGTGACAGCGTCTTCAACAGCGGGCAAAAACGGCGTGATTCTTAGAAGAGGGAAAAAAACACAGCAGAGCACACAAACACAATACACCGTCGAGAAACAGGGTGCGACGCCTGTTGCACCCGCGGCACAATTGCACGATTGTAGGATTGTTTACATAAAACAAATCAACGATAATTTAGTTACACTTTAATGTCATCCGGGCTGTGCAGCGTGAGGTCGTGGCAGCTAGCGGGATGTGTGTTTATGTGTTCTAGATTCTCACGACGCTGGGTGGATAGAAAAGAAATAAAGACACATCGAATTGGTGGGGCCCCCGTCACATCAGCGTCAATTGCGTACTTGGGTGACGCGCGTGAATCTATCCCGTAAGTGGTTGTAAATCTGGCCATAATTCAAGGGAACCCTCGATTCTCCCTGCTGATGCAGCTCGAGAGTGCATCTTCAGAATGAGGTAACTAGGACGAATTGGGTGCGTAGTTTTAGTCCAACCTTCGCCCTTCGGTTGGCCCTTCGAGGGCCGCCATGATGCCGCTTAATCAGTTTTACGATCCGATTCATATTCACCTGTTAATCACGTACGATTCCAGGGAAAACGGGGCCCGTTTTGGAGGGTTGGCCCTTCGAGGGCCGCCATGATGCCGCTTAATCAGTTTTACGATCCGATTCATATTCACCTGTTAATCACGTACGATTCCAGGGAAAACGGGGCCCGTTTTGGACAGTAGATCGTTTTCGGTTTAATTAAATAAGTGTGGATTTAATCATCGCCGGCTCGTTCCGTTTTTCCCCGAACTCGGAGCCTACGCCTGATTAAAGCCATATTTTGCATCAGATCGTGCCGGTGCCGAAGGACGACGCCGGGCCCGCTTATTAAACCGGGCCGGGCCGGGTGAAGATTTCATCGAAAAACCCCGGGCCCCCTCGGGAAATGCGAAACTTCCCACGGATCCACGGTGGGGTGGGTGTGTTGCGTTCGATGATGGAATTTAATTAAATGATGAAATTTGAAAACTTTCCTTTCGCCTCGACCGGGCGGCCGGGCGGGATTTGTTGATCAAGTCCGCGGAAAGGTGGCTCTCGGTTTCGGCGTCGAATGCCCGTACTTAGATTCGTCATAAAAGACATTGAAATATATCTGTCCGAAGAATCTTGGACATGTTGATAGGTCTTCAGTACTTTGAAAAATTGAAATAAATCTGATCATTTCGCACACCTTGGATCACACCATATCTACTTTTCAAATCAAATCCTCCCCTGCCATCTCGGTCAATAGGCATCGTCCTTCACCTCATTCTCGGTATGTCCTTCTGGCTCGCTGTCCCGCGACCCGGACCAAACCCTTTCCCAGGCGTCGACTCAAACAAATCATCCCACCGTGTGGTGCTGATTTCCGGCTGAGCGCGCGCGTGACTAACGCCAGACTGCAGCGATTGCAAATGCTACCGAACATCGGCGTCGTCGTCGTCGGGTGACAGCGTCTTCAACAGCGGGCAAAAACGGCGTGATTCTTAGAAGAGGGAAAAAAACACAGCAGAGCACACAAACACAATACACCGTCGAGAAACAGGGTGCGACGCCTGTTGCACCCGCGGCACAATTGCACGATTGTAGGATTGTTTACATAAAACAAATCAACGATAATTTAGTTACACTTTAATGTCATCCGGGCTGTGCAGCGTGAGGTCGTGGCAGCTAGCGGGATGTGTGTTTATGTGTTCTAGATTCTCACGACGCTGGGTGGATAGAAAAGAAATAAAGACACATCGAATTGGTGGGGCCCCCGTCACATCAGCGTCAATTGCGTACTTGGGTGACGCGCGTGAATCTATCCCGTAAGTGGTTGTAAATCTGGCCATAATTCAAGGGAACCCTCGATTCTCCCTGCTGATGCAGCTCGAGAGTGCATCTTCAGAATGAGGTAACTAGGACGAATTGGGTGCGTAGTTTTAGTCCAACCTTCTCCCTGCTGATGCAGCTCGAGAGTGCATCTTCAGAATGAGGTAACTAGGACGAATTGGGTGCGTAGTTTTAGTCCAACCTCAACGACTCAACGACCCGCTCCACATTCCCGCGCGGGGTTGGCCCTTCGAGGGCCGCCATGATGCCGCTTAATCAGTTTTACGATCCGATTCATATTCACCTGTTAATCACGTACGATTCCAGGGAAAACGGGGCCCGTTTTGGACAGTAGATCGTTTTCGGTTTAATTAAATAAGTGTGGATTTAATCATCGCCGGCTCGTTCCGTTTTTCCCCGAACTCGGAGCCTACGCCTGATTAAAGCCATATTTTGCATCAGATCGTGCCGGTGCCGAAGGACGACGCCGGGCCCGCTTATTAAACCGGGCCGGGCCGGGTGAAGATTTCATCGAAAAACCCCGGGCCCCCTCGGGAAATGCGAAACTTCCCACGGATCCACGGTGGGGTGGGTGTGTTGCGTTCGATGATGGAATTTAATTAAATGATGAAATTTGAAAACTTTCCTTTCGCCTCGACCGGGCGGCCGGGCGGGATTTGTTGATCAAGTCCGCGGAAAGGTGGCTCTCGGTTTCGGCGTCGAATGCCCGTAAGTGTTATTAAAGCCTTGCCAAAGATTCAAGCGCGGGCGCTGGCTTCTGGGTGGTGCCTTCGCACTAGCCCAGGTTTGTGTGTTGTGGAAAATGTGTCTCGCGTACAATAGTATCTCCATTTCCATTACGAGGACGACGCCTCACCTCCGACGTCGTTATTTACGCAACAAAACCACCTCCGTCTCCTTCGCCTCTGTCTCGCCACACTTCTTGTGGCTTCGGCAATATTGGATTAGCGTCGGATTTTTTGGGGGAAAATGAGCCGGGGCGGTCGCAGCTCACAGGAGCAACCCTTTTCGGGCGAAAGATCTCGCACGGGATGGGAGCTCTTGTGCGTAACGAAATTAGAAGTGCCAGAAGTGCCGGGCGGATGGGTATCTCATGGATAATCGTCCCCGCCGGAATGGGATGAAATCGGAAAACTTGAATTAATCCTCGGCAAAGAGGATCAGCGCTTGTTTGCCCTGCTCGCGTCGTATGATGCGGTTTTTTTGACAGTTGGTTATTCGTTTTCTTACGAAAAATGGCCTTTCGGTGTGACCTCCCATCTCCGATGTCGCGACTTCCGGGATTAGGTGGAGTGAAAGAAACAAGGCAAGAAAAAAAAAGTTAGCTCAATTATCTACTCTAGTCAGACCTACTTAATGATGAACGAGGGCATGAGTGAATTTTGGATTGTGTTCCTTTTTGCTTATGGAATTCATGATTTGTTTGAAATTTCCAGTATTGTTTTCGGTTTAAAATAGATCAATTATTTAGCTCAGGATGGTTAGGTGACTTGTAAAATCTGATTTATGAAGGATTTTATAAAACAACAGCAAGTCACAACGAAGCAGGTTGCTGCGAATTAGGTCCCAATTCGCTTTCTTCTCGGTATCCTTTTTGTTTTATGTTTAATATTCGCACGATCCGCTGTACGCGGGTGCGTTTCGGAGCATCCCGTTGGGTGGTGTGGAAGTGGTGCCGGCGGGTAAAAGGCGTAAGGTGTGCAGCTGAAGGGCGCCAGTAGCGAACAGAAAAAAAGAAAGAAACAGAGCCCGATACGAAACGCTATCGAGGAAAAGAGCGCTCACTGTATTAATAATGGTGGCGACCTCGCGCCTCGACCAGAAGAAACGGCGTGACTGGAGAGTATTGTTTGGCACAGCGGACAGCTGCGACGACCGCGGGCTCTCGAGGATGCCGAGCAGGATAAACGGGATGAAGCTAAATCTTCGAAGCACGCGTCCGGAAACGCAAGCAAAGGGATGAATTCGGGTGAAAATCGGATCCAAAGAGCTTACGAGACGGTTTGGCTGATGACGACGGTAGGGACCGCATTCCAGGAACGGGGTAGTTTTGCTCTTGTACTCCTAACTTCTCTCGAGCCTACTTCCCTTGGCGATTTCTCACTTCCTTAGGGGTTGCTGTTTGCTTGAAACAAAAATTAATCCAAATGGAGACGCCTGGTAGTTTTCAAGAATTGTACTTTAAAATTGATACCGCGAGCTGAACCGGTTCGCGTGTACACATTATATTCACGGCTTTGCCTTCCTCTCTATCCCCTTTCTGAACGGGTATCGCAGGGTGGAAATGAAAAATTGGCATACGCAATTTATCGCATTAATGCCGGACGCAAGGGGGGGGGGGGCACACAACCTTCCCTCCCATCCCCCCAAAAATCTGAATAATCATCATTAATCTTCCTCATCGGGATCCTTCGAGCGTGGTCTCCCACTCTCCGAAGTGTCCGAGTTCAAACACCCAGTGGCGCCCTCCGGTAAAGGTTTGTTGATCGTGATTGTGCCGATTTTGCGTACACTTCCGGTACACTTGGCCGGTTGGAGTTGCTCATAATGTTTTTTCTTCCCTCGCGCGAGTTTTTTACAAACATTTCTGTCCCGGCGTCGGTTAAAGCCTTGTCTTGTCTCTCGCGTCCCGTCTGGTGTATGAGTTTTATTTCATCAACAAATTCCTCGCAGCTTACGTTCCTTGCCGAAGACGTTGGCTTCCGGGCGGGTGAAAGCGGATGCAAAGGAAAGCAATAAAAGCGCAACCCATAAAGACGACGCCAGCTGGCAGCGATAGAGATGTCCTGGTCCTGGGGCGGGTTTATGGTTTGTTAATTTTTCCACCGCTTCTTTCCCGCACACATACACACACACACATACACTTATCAATCGAGACATCGTGAGGAATTTGGTCAGCGATGGAATTGATGTTGTCATTGTGCGATGAACGGCGAGAACGAAATAAAGGAACAGATTTTGACGTCCTGCGTATCACGTACGGAGGCCGCAGGATTGATTGCACTCGCCGTATCCCTCCGTTTGCTTTTTTTTCCTCTGGCTGGGAAGTTATCAGACGCGAAGAAAAGAATGTCAGTTCTTTCTCCACTCGATTGCTGCAAACAAACCAACCACCCCTCCAAAGCGTATTCGCTTGTACTGGAGCAAGCAAGAATAAACTCTGAACCCATCGCAATAAAACATTTTCATCCGTTTTTATTTTTTAACGATGAACTTCGGACGCGTGTGGCGGAAGCGAAAATTGGAAGCGAAAAAAAGTGACGGAATGTGGATTCTTATGCTATTGTTAGTCGTGTGTATGTGTGTGCGTGCATTTTCTTCTTCTTTTTGTAACGCTTTCGGATCAGGAGCGTCGTTCGCTTATGATTTCGCGCTGGAAATCCGGCCCCGAGGTTCATCGGCAGTTAAATCGTGCTCGAATTTCCGCTTCTTTTTTGTCCGCCCCAATCTGGTGCACGGGTGCCTCAAGTACTGTGGCGGAACTTGCTCACATTATAAAGCGAGACCCGCGAGGCTCACGGTGAAGCACGGGTAGCACGGGGAAGTTCGAATTTTCATTTGAAAGTAAAATAAAATTGGCCATAAAAATGAAATAAAAATGTGCCGTGCGCCGCGACGGAACGGGAACGCAAAAAGGATGGACAGCGAATTCGGTCCATCCTGCGCGGATTAGATCACGGACTGACGGAGCTGGCTGGTTGGAAAATGGAAAATCCTATTTGGGTTTATCGCTTCCCGGACCAAAAGCTGGGACAGTCTTTTGCGGGATACGCGATTCGTTTTGCCCCTTTTTTCGGCCCGGTCCGGTGCATGTTCTTGTGTTCTTGTGTACCTCCAAAGTGAGCGAGCTGAATTGCGCGGTGTTCCTAAAAAAAACACAATCCGAATGGTTTAGTCAAATGAGGG
>KZ067299.1:181439-193000 GCA_002091845.1 Anopheles cracens | reverse complement strand
AGCCCACCACGAACCTTTCCCACCTCTTCCTGCTGGCTGGGATTCGGTCAAAATGTTGTGACTTAAAATTATCCGAATGCAAATAAGAGTTTTTGGCTGGCCGTTTGCGAATATATAAATACAACAGCCAAAGCGCAAAGGAAAATTGAATAAACAGTGCGAAGAAACTGTAGTAGCGAACAAGGAAATACATAGTAAGAGGGGATGTGGTACAGATGAATTCGGCGCCTGCTTCCCACCCAAAACGAGCAGTAAAATTTGGTCACCATTTTCCGGCGTATCGTGCCGTGTTTTCTTATGAAAATGTTGCTCTGTTTTTCTTTTCCTCGTTCATACTTTACCGGAGCGTCGTTTTGTCGTTGTTATGGCATTTTTTCTGCTGTTGGCTTCTTTTCTTATTCCTGCCCGGCCGGCGATTCGAGCGCGCGTTTTCGTTTTGCTCTCCGTATCTTCGGTGGCCGATCTTCGGTGGCCATCCTTTCCGCAGTCAGCCTGCATAAGTGACCGCAGCTGTGTGCCGATGCAGTGTCCTGTCCCGTCCCGTCCGACCCCGTTCACCTTCGGCTACGGCAAGCCCGGGCTCTCTCGTCGGTCCCGCGATAATCGCGTCTACAACGCGCTCTTGAAATAGTCCGCCCGCTTTAGTCGGTCGGTCGACTTTGGGAGTTCATTGCATTCTTCGCCTGTGCCTGTCCGAAAGGTCTTCCGTCGTTGGAATGGGACGAACGGACGGACGGTGAAGCATAAATTTGCACAGCCTAGGCGATAGTGGCAAGGTGAGGTGACTCACCGGATTTGGAGACTTGCAGTTTTGTTTGTTTGGTTTCTAAAAATAGCACTTGAAGATTTGACTTGCGGGTTTCACAGATATGAATGAGGTAAACAATAATGCTTCATTTTTAGTTTTTTTATTTCACATTTTCTATAAAAGCACATTTTCTATTTATTTTCTATATCCATACAGGATCAATATTTCAATTAAAAATAAACTAAAAATGTGAAAAACTCGAAACACACAAGGAAATCTCTCTAATCTTGATCCACTTACTCAAGAAACTGTTTTTGCTACTCGAATCTGCCTTCTTTTCGTCGTGAAAACACACGCAAACCCTTTAGTGAAAAATCTCCCTCTCTGCCCTTGAACGCAACACGCCAGCGGCTTTCGAGTTGGTCGTGTTGCGTGCGCGGTTTTGGCAGAATTTGGCTCCCGCACTGGGGGAGGGCGTTTCGGTTGCTCGAGGAGTAGCGATGCACGAAAAAGGGGAGGCGATTACATGTGACCCAGAAAGATACGCACGACGACCCGTGGAAACCGTGCAACCCGCGGTCCACGACGATTATCGTTTTGAATTTTTGGAGCCGTATGACCGCCGCTGGGAGCTTTTTTTTATCGGGTTACGAAATACCGCAGCCGGATTCGGTTCTTCCATACGTTGCGTTTGTGCCGCGGCCCAGTGAGCGAACAGCAGAAGAACTGTGCCTAAACGTTCTCGCATCTTCTCGCCTCTCGAAAAGTGTAATCCGAACCCGGACAAGCGGCAAGAATTTGCAGCTAATCCTTTCTTCGGTGGCAACCGAACTTCTCGGTGGTCCGCGCCGTTGTTGGTGGCTTATGAAAAATGATGCCTAAACGGTTGCGCGCACCCATTCGCACTGGGTTCATGATTCGGGTGAGATTAATCTCCGACAGGGAGGCGGGAGCCCGCATGGACCGACTATCCTGGACGACTCGTGGACAATCCTGACGCTGGGCAACGTTATACCAAGACCGATGACCGGTGCTCCAATGGTTCCGGTACCTTTCCCGGATGGGGCGATGGCATCTTTGACCGGTTTAATCCGGCGGCCGGGTGCGTCTGCAGACGGTGAGGTCATCGCCATCTTCGCCGCCTCTGATGAGAATTTGTTTGTCAACGTCAAACGCGCGTCGTCCAGCTGATTGACTTCTTATCGCGCCGGGTTTGTGCGATCGTCACGGTTCCGGATACGTTCGACACTGGGTGGTTTTGTTTCACTACGCGGTAGATAAGGCTTTTGGGACACTCGGTTGACAAGAGTGAGCCGAACAGTTCGTTCACTTCAAGAAGAAAGGTAGATTATAGAGCGCACTCCTCTGCAGCTGCAATGGGCGTTTTAGTAGTAGCAGTAGTAGCAGTTTCATAACTTTATCGTATTTTCGGTCATTGGTTCGGTTGGGGTTCACACGCGCCTCGCATCGCTCCGAATGTTTCGAAGGTTATTGCCACACGAGCTCGGCGCCGCGTCCGGGTGTGGTGGGAGAGAGAAACCTTGTATCTGTTCGGCTCGCCTCACGGGCTCAGTGCGAATGACCGCGTGTGGAACGTGTTTGTGCCGTTCGCTCTTAGCCGTCTTCTAGCTTCCAGTAGCCTATCTCGGTAGCGTGTGCATCGCACACGGTGACATTGCCCTTCCCGCCACTCGCACACTAATGCACTCAAAAAATCGGCTCCGGATTTGGGTGCCACCAACGAACAACACACGCACACGCGGGGCTAGCACGATAGGACACGCGATCCTGCGGGAGGCGGTCGAGCAGCAAGAACAATATTTTCACGAAGTAAATGACGACGAAACAAGCCCCCGGCGACGGCGGCACCTAATGTCAACGACCATTTTGATGATGGGGTGTGTGCTGAGTTTGGGGGACGTTATGATGCTGTCCGCTGGTCTCGGAAGCATTGCGACACACTTCCCGTCGGAAGGGAAAAAAGCGGAAATAAAATATGAAAAGCGAATTGGGCGGTTTGTTTGTGTGATTTTCCACTTTCCACCGCAATCAAAACAATTCCGCTAGAGTGGTTTATATTTATCCGAGCCGAACCGAGTGCAAACAGAGTCCACGCGCGTCCACGCGCCAGAGTGATGAGTTACCAGGCTATGTAAATCGGGTTTCTCCCTTCGGAAGAGGCAGTGCGTCCAAGTTAATGGTAAGTAAGTCATATTGATTCGGAGAGTACGCAAATTTTACATTAAATCAACATCAATCCTAGGGCAACGAGCTAGCACACTCTCCTTTATACACGCACACACGCAACAACTGGGTCTGATGGATCGGCGTTTAGGGCGTTTTCCGGTGGCGATATCCGAATAAGAAAAACGTCACGCACAGTGGAACATTCGGTAGCCGAAACGAGAAACACTCCCCCCCGTGAGTGGGAAGGATTTATGCAAATGAAGTGATTACTATCTATCGGGGAGTTGCTTTTGTTCGGAGATCGCCCTGCCCTGCGAGCTTGCGATCGCTTCGATTCAACCGATAGGTCCGCGTCGGCAATTACGCATTGAGCAAACAATGAGAACAAACTTGTGTGTGTGGGTAGTTGGGCTCCGGGCGTAAGCCACGGCAGGCTGCTCTCCCTTGGCCGTGGCTGGGAACTAGCCGGGGAACGGCACGGTGTGACGAATCACGGAAACCGGCGCCGGAACGGAAACGGTACCGGGAAAAACGAAAAATTGTTCTTAAATTTGATGATGAGTAATTATGCTAATAACCGAGCAGAATTAACGAAAAGCATCGCGCGCGGGCCCGCTCGCGAGTGTGTGTGTGTGTGGTCGACGCTGGTAAACTACTGTTTGAAGGGCAAGAACCTGTAAGAACCCGCACCGGAAGATGACGCGCGGAAGAAGGGGGTCTTTGCGAGCCCTGGTAGGTCGCCCGCAAAGAGGCATGATCTCATCCATCCGTGCGGCGAAGACGTGCTACGAAGAGATTATCCGAGATGCGGAGGGCTGTGGATGGTCAGTCGTCGCGAGTTTATTGTTCCAAACTGTGCGGGGCTAGTGGATGTCTCGAACCATCCCGTGACCTCGTGAAGTCACACAGACACACACACACACATAGAGAAACGCAGATTTCGGCAACGGGGTGCAGCGAGACTGGTGGAGACACCAGAAAGGAAACACATCTCAGCGCCTTGGCCCGAACTCTGCCCCCAACCGGAGTCGTTTTCCCCGACAACAAAAGTCGTAAAAAAAGCTCGACACTCGGGCTTGCGTCTTTCCCTCCAGTGGCCGGAGCCACCGACTATAAGCTGCTCAGCGCACAGGGTCTTCCGAGGCTGCCGTCTTTTTGGAGGTTACCCGGGTTGGATTGTGTCGGTGTTTTCGGTGTTATTGCCCGGTCGCGTCGTGCACTTCTCGCTGGCGGCAGATCCGCCGATGCCTACGGAGCCAAACCCCCGAAGATAAGTACACGGACGGCGGGCACGGCCTCCGCGGCGAGAAGGCTCCCGAAAAAGTTAATTTAACGATTTGTGCTGCTTTAAAGCCGTAAAAGTTTTTCGATTTAGCAGCCCGCCCCATGGGTTGGCCCTTTGGAGGTTCGAACGGTTGCAACCCCTCCGGACGGAAGAAATTCGAGTTTCTTCTTCGAGGTTGAGCCCACCCAAACCCAAGGGTGGAAAGAAAAAGATGTAGCCCCGTTTGTAGCCCTTTTCGAAGCTTCTCGGAGGCAACAAAAAAGCAGCTCAACCAACCGACCAAGACAAGATAGGAAAGTGTAAAATCCGATAAGGGAGTCGCACTCGCGGCCACCGGGTCCCTCGTTCGGTGAAAGTTCACCCGTTCACAAAGCGAAGCTGACACCAGCCCTTAGGATGGGGCCTGGAGTTACACGCGAAGGGTTACTGAAGTTTGACAAGTTTTGTCATCATTACGCGTGACAATATTCGTGTTTCGATTGGTTTTTCGCAACACGACGAATTTAACTCTTTGCCGGAGCCTTTCTGGGGGGGGGGGGGGGGGGGGGGAAAAAAGTGGGGGGGGGGAGGGGGAGGTGAAAAAAGTTTTTCCCGGAGCTTTCCCCCCGGGGGAGTTGTATAAGTCTCGAAACAGAGGCGAAAGAAAAGAAAGCAGAAAAGAATCAAACGAGCAAAGGCAGAGTTTGACAATTTGCGACTGTGTTAATCAGCACCGGGAAACGTCTGTTTCAACCCGGCGGGGCCGGGCAGGATCTACATGTCCCGGCGATGAAGAAGGATTGATAGGAAAGTTCGCAATTGGTTTGGTTCTCAGCTTCCCGCCAGCCTGGTTCACCATTGTCACCGAACCTCGGAATCGATCGTATTTCACTCATCCCGGCCCGTCAGGGATGCTTTCGGTGCGGTGCTGACACTTTCCTTAAAGCCCTGACAGCGACGTGCCCCAGCTTTTCCACGCTTCCCTCGTTGGGTTTTCCCGGGCATCAATCGATCTGATCCGTTCCGATCCGCGCGTCACTCTCGTGGGAGCGTGGCGGTGGCGGCGCCCGCTAGGAAAGTATTTGTGTATGTTTGCCTAATCCGATCTTTGCTGCTCCGGGGGCAGTTTGCCGGCGAAAAGTTTTATAGCTTGGATGGTCAGTCGTCGCGAGTTTATTGTTCCAAACTGTGCGGGGCTAGTGGATGTCTCGAACCATCCCGTGACCTCGTGAAGTCACACAGACACACACACACACACACATAGAGAAACGCAGATTTCGGCAACGGGGTGCAGCGAGACTGGTGGAGACACCAGAAAGGAAACACATCTCAGCGCCTTGGCCCGAACTCTGCCCCCAACCGGAGTCGTTTTCCCCGACAACAAAAGTCGTAAAAAAAGCTCGACACTCGGGCTTGCGTCTTTCCCTCCAGTGGCCGGAGCCACCGACTATAAGCTGCTCAGCGCACAGGGTCTTCCGAGGCTGCCGTCTTTTTGGAGGTTACCCGGGTTGGATTGTGTCGGTGTTTTCGGTGTTATTGCCCGGTCGCGTCGTGCACTTCTCGCTGGCGGCAGATCCGCCGATGCCTACGGAGCCAAACCCCCGAAGATAAGTACACGGACGGCGGGCACGGCCTCCGCGGCGAGAAGGCTCCCGAAAAAGTTAATTTAACGATTTGTGCTGCTTTAAAGCCGTAAAAGTTTTTCGATTTAGCAGCCCGCCCCATGGGTTGGCCCTTTGGAGGTTCGAACGGTTGCAACCCCTCCGGACGGAAGAAATTCGAGCTTCTTCTTCGAGGTTGAGCCCACCCAAACCCAAGGGTGGAAAGAAAAAGATGTAGCCCCGTTTGTAGCCCTTTTCGAAGCTTCTCGGAGGCAACAAAAAAGCAGCTCAACCAACCGACCAAGACAAGATAGGAAAGTGTAAAATCCGATAAGGGAGTCGCACTCGCGGCCACCGGGTCCCTCGTTCGGTGAAAGTTCACCCGTTCACAAAGCGAAGCTGACACCAGCCCTTAGGATGGGGCCTGGAGTTACACGCGAAGGGTTACTGAAGTTTGACAAGTTTTGTCATCATTACGCGTGACAATATTCGTGTTTCGATTGGTTTTTCGCAACACGACGAATTTAACTCTTTGCCGGAGCCTTTCTGGGGGGGGGGGAGGGGGAGGTGAAAAAAGTTTTTCCCGGAGCTTTCCCCCCGGGGGAGTTGTATAAGTCTCGAAACAGAGGCGAAAGAAAAGAAAGCAGAAAAGAATCAAACGAGCAAAGGCAGAGTTTGACAATTTGCGACTGTGTTAATCAGCACCGGGAAACGTCTGTTTCAACCCGGCGGGGCCGGGCAGGATCTACATGTCCCGGCGATGAAGAAGGATTGATAGGAAAGTTCGCAATTGGTTTGGTTCTCAGCTTCCCGCCAGCCTGGTTCACCATTGTCACCGAGCCTCGGAATCGATCGTATTTCACTCATCCCGGCCAGTCAGGGATGCTTTCGGTGCGGTGCTGACACTTTCCTTAAAGCCCTGACAGCGACGTGCCCCAGCTTTTCCACGCTTCCCTCGAACACCGATGTCTGCAATGGTATGAACCAGCGCGTTGTTTATTACGAAATACACGCATATGGATTTAGTTTTCCAGCGCTGTTGGTGTGCCCATGAGTGTGTACTGGTGTGTGTGTGCTATTGGTATGCATTTCATCAAGAACCTCGTATTCGTTGCCAAACCGGTCGGTTTAATTAGGAACACTTTTCATTTCCTCATAGCAGAGCAAGCATAGCAAGCCTCGTTTGATACGGAGTTTACATGTTTTGCTCTGCCGGTTACAAACCGCACACATGTTGGAGGAGTTCGCTCGGATTCGCTTCGTTCCTCGCTCTATTCCGTGACCTTGATCTGTCATCGATTGGGTGTGTTGGGTGGTGGGAACCAAAAAGGATCCCTTGATGTATGACGGCTGCTTTTCATATTTCAATCATCATCCCACCACCGGCCATCGACGTAACCTTCGAACCCGCCGACGTGCGGCAATCCCAAGAGACAGAGTCAGACTCGTCAGGACCGTTTGTCAAAAAGTTCCTCCTCCCGGAATGGACTCGCTGATGCATGGAGATGGCTCGGCATGGTGGGTAAGAAAAATAGTCTTCCCGGGCCAATCAAATTACTTTTTATGGCCTCTTTCTAAATCATCATTACCCATTCGATCTGGGCTGCTGCTGCTGCCGCCATCGGGTTCGGTTGCGGATCGAGTTGACTCGGTGTCGTTATCTTCGATTGAGTGCCTTCCTTCCTTCTTCCTATCGCCGGCGTTTTTCTTTTTGCATGGGCGGAAGAGGATCACATCCTCGCAGCAACAAAAACCCAGGAAGGGGATCCTTTCGGATGATTCCTGGTTATTATCCCATTTTTTCCCTCTCGCCACCGGAACGCCTTTCGCTCTTTTGACTCTTCCTTCCTTCCGTGGCATGGGATATCGGGTGGGAAGTATCGAATTTCCTTCACCGTGTGGCACGTACGGGTTCGATAAGCCGAGATCCGTTTTCGATGATTGAAGACACTCAGGAACACTGGCACATGGGCGGACGGGTTGCACTGCAAGAGAGAGAAAAAGAGAGAGTGGGCCTGGGGTGGCAAAGTTAAGATGACAGTTTTTCTTTCCGACAGGGAGCGCACCACCATATCGACAGGCAAACTCATAAAGCATTATTTATTATTATGGCCAGCCGCGTATTTGCGCTTTTCGGGTCGACTGTTGCGGCAAGTCGGCAAGTCGGCAAGTCGGTTGCATACAAATCGGCCTTCTTGCAGGCTACCCTGAACTTCGGACCGAACGCCAAACACCGATGTCTGCAATGCTACGAACCAGCGCGTTGTTTATTACGAAATACACGCATATGGATTTAGTTTTCCAGCGCTGTTGGTGTGCCCATGAGTGTGTACTGGTGTGTGTGTGCTATTGGTATGCATTTCATCAAGAACCTCGTATTCGTTGCCAAACCGGTCGGTTTAATTAGGAACACTTTTCATTTCCTCATAGCAGAGCAAGCATAGCAAGCCTCGTTTGATACGGAGTTTACACTTTTTGCTCTGCCGGTTACAAATCGCACACATGTTGGCGGAGTTCGCTCGGATTCGCTTCGTTCCTCGCTCTATTCCGTGACCTTGATCTGTCATCGATTGGGTGTGTTGGGTGGTGGGGACCAAAAAGGATCCCTTGATGTATGACGGCTGCTTTTCATATTTCAATCATCATCCCACCACCGGCCATCGACGTAACCTTCGAACCCGCCGACGTGCGGCAATCCCAAGAGACAGAGTCAGACTCGTCAGGACCGTTTGTCAAAAAGTTCCTCCTCCCGGAATGGACTCGCTGATGCATGGAGATGGCTCGGCACGGTGGGTAAGAAAAATAGTCTTCCCGGGCCAATCAAATTACTTTTTATGGCCTCTTTCTAAATCATCATTACCCATTCGATCTGGGCTGCTGCTGCTGCCGCCATCGGGTTCGGTTGCGGATCGAGTTGACTCGGTGTCGTTATCTTCGATTGAGTGCCTTCCTTCCTTCTTCCTATCGCCGGCGTTTTTCTTTTTGCATGGGCGGAAGAGGATCACATCCTCGCAGCAACAAAAACCCAGGAAGGGGATCCTTTCGGATGATTCCTGGTTATTATCCCATTTTTTCCCTCTCGCCACCGGAACGCCTTTCGCTCTTTTGACTCTTCCTTCCTTCCGTGGCATGGGATATCGGGTGGGAAGTATCGAATTTCCTTCACCGTGTGGCACGTACGGGTTCGATAAGCCGAGATCCGTTTTCGATGATTGAAGACACTCAGGAACACTGGCACATGGGCGGACGGGCATGGGATATCGGGTGGGAAGTATCGAATTTCCTTCACCGTGTGGCACGTACGGGTTCGATAAGCCGAGATCCGTTTTCGATGATTGAAGACACTCAGGAACACTGGCACATGGGCGGACGGGTTGCACTGCAAGAGAGAGAAAAAGAGAGAGTGGGCCTGGGGTGGCAAAGTTAAGATGACAGTTTTTCTTTCCGACAGGGAGCGCACCACCATATCGACAGGCAAACTCATAAAGCATTATTTATTATTATGGCCAGCCGCGTATTTGCGCTTTTCGGCAGCCAGTCCGGTACTGCCTGGCTCGCAAGGATTGTGGATGCCTTTTGAGAGGCTGTCAGTTTGATTCCGTGTCTGGCCACCCGTGAAAGAGGGTTGGCTTTGGTGCGGCTGCAGCAACAGTAGCAGCGGATGATGATGGATGGTAGCACGCTGGAGGGCAATTGGGAAAGTTTCACGTGTTAAAATGATATAAAGTTTTCAAAAAACACCAATATGACTTCCCGAACTTGGAGACCCGGTGATGGAAGACTACGAATGGGGTCATTATTTGCACTACCGTGCTTCTTTATGTACTTTGGCAATTGGTATAAATCACGCTGCGATCGACGTCTATTTCTTCCAATATCGAAAGATGACGCTACAGTTTCGCGTTCGGTTGCGTTGTTGTTCAAACGAACTAGAATCGATTACGACCGTTTAGCCCATACCGACCTGTGTTGGGTGGTGGGGACCAAAAAGGATCCCTTGATGTATGACGGCTGCTTTTCATATTTCAATCATCATCCCACCACCGGCCATCGACGTAACCTTCGAACCCGCCGACGTGCGGCAATCCCAAGAGACAGAGTCAGACTCGTCAGGACCGTTTGTCAAAAAGTTCCTCCTCCCGGAATGGACTCGCTGATGCATGGAGATGGCTCGGCATGGTGGGTAAGAAAAATAGTCTTCCCGGGCCAATCAAATTACTTTTTATGGCCTCTTTCTAAATCATCATTACCCATTCGATCTGGGCTGCTGCTGCTGCCACCATCGGGTTCGGTTGCGGATCGAGTTGACTCGGTGTCGTTATCTTCGATTGAGTGCCTTCCTTCCTTCTTCCTATCGCCGGCGTTTTTCTTTTTGCATGGGCGGAAGAGGATCACATCCTCGCAGCAACAAAAAACCCAGGAAGGGGATCCTTTCGGATGATTCCTGGTTATTATCCCATTTTTTCCCTCTCGCCACCGGAACGCCTTTCGCTCTTTTGACTCTTCCTTCCTTCCGTGGCATGGGATATCGGGTGGGAAGTATCGAATTTCCTTCACCGTGTGGCACGTACGGGTTCGATAAGCCGAGATCCGTTTTCGATGATTGAAGACACTCAGGAACACTGGCACATGGGCGGACGGGTTGCACTGCAAGAGAGAGAGAAAGAGAGAGTAGGCCTGGGGTAGCAATGTTAAGATGACAGTTTTTCTTTCCGACAGGGAGCGCACCACCATATCGACAGGCAAACTCATAAAGCATTATTTATTATTATGGCCAGCCGCGTATTTGCGCTTTTCGGCAGCCAGTCCGGTACTGCCTGGCTCGCAAGGATTGTGGATGCCTTTTGAGAGGCTGTCAGTTTGATTCCGTGTCTGGCCACCCGTGAAAGAGGGTTGGCTTTGGTGCGGCTGCAGCAACAGTAGCAGCGGATGATGATGGATGGTAGCACGCTGGAGGGCAATTGGGAAAGTTTCACGTGTTAAAATGATATAAAGTTTTCACAAAACACCAATATGACTTCCCGAACTTGGAGACCTCGTGATGGAAGACTACGAATGGGGTCATTATTTGCACTACCGTGCTTCTTTATGTACTTTGGCAATTGGTATAAATCACGCTGCGATCGACGTCTATTTCTTCCAATATCGAAAGATGACGCTACAGTTTCGCGTTCGGTTGCGTTGTTGTTCAAACGAACTAGAATCGATTACGACCGTTCAGCCCATACCGACCGGGAGTGTAAAATGAATTTCGGAGCGTTCGGGGCACGGAATTCCCGCGACATTCCGGCGTGCCTGCCGTAGAACTAAATCAACACACCGATGTAACACTCCGTTTCTTGAAACATCATCTCCGGAGAGGTTGGCACGGTTTTTTGAAAAGAATTCCTAATCTCTCACGCACATTCCGGCGTCGGTGTTGTTCGAGCTCCGTCATCTTCGACGCCGGTAGCGGGCGGGTCCGGGTAGTTCGGCCTACCCACCGAGCGCGTAACCAACCCACCGAAGTTCCGTTCCGATTTGCTCCGTTCCACGCGCCTTCGCACCGTTGCCCCATGAGAAATTCGCCCGCCCGTGGAAGTGTCGGAGGGGACCAGACGTCTAGCGGCGATTGCTGGTCATTGACTGACTCGCGCCACATTCGGCACGCATGAGTGTCGCTGAATTTTTCGACGGCCAACCTCTCGGCGGCAATCTTCGCCTTCGGGCCAGCCTCCAAGGCTTCCACTTCACATGGCAGACATGGCTGCTTTTTCTGTTG